>JBBPKT010000072.1:0-46101 GCA_038089395.1 Pulveroboletus frians
CAGGTACATAACCTGTCCAGTGCAGCTCTGCAGCACGAACCCGAGTCCGAAGTGGTTGAGCGCACTTTGACCCTTGACAGATATCCATGTCTGATAATGCAGTCCCGACAACTATGAGTGCGCACTGTCAGGGTCCTGGACGGGGGATATCGCCGGCAGTGTCAATAGTATCAACTGTGCACTAATGCGACCTTTTGAAATGCCAACTTAGTCTCTCCCAAGTTCGTTTCTGGCCGGCAGCTTATTCCGTTCTTTTGCAGAGCGGAAGCACAAGTGTCAGTGATCGGATGGCGTCTGTCTTGTCAATGTGGAACTGCAAATGTTTTGGTGTCCACGTTCGGTGATGCCACCGCTGTCAACTTGTCTGTTTCGTACGGGCAGACTGTTGTATGTCCCAACGATGGCTTTATCTGACAATCGCGATAACGTCGTCTTCCAATTCCGAGGAACACACGCGGGGCTGTGCGAAGACAGCGTCATCGATCTCGTCTCATTCGCACAACGGATAGCCTTATCTTTTGACCTGCCGGGGCGCGGGCTGATAATGAACGAGAAGCCATTGGCGTCATATGCCCGAATAGCTACGCTGACGATAAGCCTGATCATCATCAGCTATTGCCCGTGCCACGCCGGAGTTGGATGGTCAAACGGTGACTGGGTGGCTGGGCTCTGGGGAGGGATAAACAAGTGATCAAATATGGGAAACAAAAGAGTATCTTGTTTCATGATATCACACACGGATGGTACCTCAGCTTAGAGACGACAGGGAACTATATATATACGGATTCTTTGTCTGCTTTCCGTACGTCGAAGCCGAGCCTCCCACCAATGACTGCCTTACGGCGTCGCTACGGGTACCAACATCACGTCACCTTAAAGGAGCGGACGTATTCCCATGTATTGAGACTTTGGGCGATCGATGTGCGACCATGACTTGCCAGGTGTTAGTGGGGCGGCCAGACGAACGTTCCTACTATCTCGCCATGAGATAATAATGAAGGCTCAGGTAGACAACCCAGGTGTCAGGGCAGGATGTTGATGAGGGATGGCCGGGACTGCTTTGCCACGTTGGTTGTTACAATGTGCAGTGATATCGATATCTCTGCTTGACGCCGCGTTATGAGCTGACGAGACCCTTGAAGGCGATGGAGTGGTTGGGAATCGTGTAGTGATTATCAATGCCATGAATGCCACGCCTTGGAGTCCATGTCTCAACGTAAAGTCAGATTCGGACTGATCCAAAAGAAACGCACACCTGCCTTGATATGCGAGGCAGAAGCGAGGAAGATAGATATTTCTGTGAAATGAACATCATGGATCTGATTCTCCGCACATGTGGGGTCAAGCCACGAGGCGTTCAAACGAGGGACGATAGGCAAGGGGGCTGCATGAAGGGTACACACTCGTAACGAATCGACTCACTGCGGCAAGCGGCGGTTTG
The DNA here is from genome assembly GCA_038089395.1 of Pulveroboletus frians. Lineage (NCBI taxonomy): Eukaryota > Fungi > Basidiomycota > Agaricomycetes > Boletales > Boletaceae > Pulveroboletus > Pulveroboletus frians. The sequence continues at coordinate 1,442 of JBBPKT010000072.1, forward strand.
GCAGATGGGAGAGCAAAAACGAGTGCTATACTAGTTTTCGTGTTGTCACTTTCAAACAAGGTTCCCCATCCGACACAAGCGCACTTGAGTAGCGAGCGGAAATGACATCCACGACCGGGAGGGCAGTAGCCTCGGCTCGGGTGAAAGACATGAAGGGAAGGCGGTGAGGACGGGGCCCGGCATACTCGCCTGAAATCGGACGTGCGCAGTGTCGCGGATAGATGGAATATGATTTCGAGAGCGGGCTGGAACGTCAGGGAATCGGCAAGCAGTCGACCGACCTGCCAGTGTCACTCGGCGTCGATCCGAACACTGCGCGACGCTGGGTGATGAGAGGTCTTGGTCGGGAGCTGTGCTGGGAGAGCGATGAACCGAGCCGGTTCAGGAGTTAAGCAGTGTCCATGCGGATCGCATCCGGCCGAACGTTCTTCTGTGGGACAGTTTTGGACATACTGCCACCTCTACCGGAGGTTGTTGTCAGCGCATTCGTTCTCCAAGGGGACCTTTGTTCCCAACGGCGGCGAGTATAAAAGAAGGAGGTGGAGAGCTCAGCGGGCCCCTCGTTCTGGCCACCCAACGCTGTGCGACGTTGCTCATCGCCCACTCGATCCCATTGCAAAGAACGCGCCGTGTGTCCGATCACCCACGCCTGGTGGATAACGAGATTTGTCAAGGAACTTCTCCCCGTCCTCGAGGCAGCAAGCGAAGACAGTAGTGTCGTGCATGCCGCAGGGCACCGCCGAGACGTACTCAAACGATTCCCACGGTGAGTTTTCCATTGTTTCATTCCACGGAGCTCGCAATTATTTGGCGGTGCCAATAATAAATAATGGGTGTGCCGCGCCGGCGCGGTGGTCAGGTCCCAACAAAATTTTCCCTGGCGTGGTGCACGCTTCGCTCGGCTGGACGAGTTCGGCACGTTTTGATTATATAATAACTATTTTTGCAGGAGATCTACTGCGTTCGGATATTTTGAAACCTTGTCTCGTTCTCAGGACTCCACGATTTATATACTCACTCGTCTTTTCCCCAGCAGTGCTTCCGAACTATTAGCCCTCCATCGCATTTGCTTCACCCAGCGTCACCTTTTCTGTTCTTTCTCCTGCTCATGGCTACTGTCCACGGTCCAATCACCGCTAGCCATCCATCGCCGTTCAGGTCTACGCACAACGCCTCTCACCCCCGTGTTCCCTACCCCCAACCACCGGTGCGTGCGTCCATGGTCGTCTTTATTTTTCTCATCTACTTTCTCAGGCACCGTCTAAACCACCCTCGACGCAGCCCACGCCAAGTAGGCAGGATCCATTTTACGGCCACGAGCAGACGTCGAAGCTATGCGCGCGCTTCATCACGCATCTGTTTGCCTGCCCCGAGTACCCCCCATCCTCATCGAACTCTACAGTCAAACTACCCCACTTCATAGCGTATGCTTTGCACAGAACGAAGCTTCATTCATCGGTGACCTTTGCCGCCCTCGTCCTTTTGCAGCGACTCAAGGCACGATTTCCGACCGCTCGGGGATCGTCGGGTCATCGACTTTTCATCTCTGCTTTCATGCTCGCATCCAAAGTCATCTGCGACGATACTTACTCGAACAAGTCTTGGTCCATCGTCGCCCAAGGCATGTTCCAACTTCGGGAAATCAACCAGATGGAAAGAGAAATGTGTCAGTACCTCGAGTGGGAACTAAATGTAGATCCCGTCACCCTCGCAGAGTTCGAAGACATGATTCGCAAGGACTTTGTCGGTCCCGGACCCTACCCCACTTACATTCTACCATCGACGAAGAAGACCACGCCACCACCGACGGCCAATCCTTTTGCGGCCTCGTCGAGTGCGAGCCCTTTGCCGTCGTACGGACAACGGTATCCGTCGCCACCCAAACCGGTGTTTCCCCCTCCTCCAAACCCCTCTGCGGCATACCTGACACCGCCTACCACCCCCGACACTCCTTCACCATCGTATTCACCTTCAACCTCCCCAGCCTCGTCGGCGTCCCCCCCGACTCCGCCAGGTATCGAGGATTACACGGCCAAGATCGTGTCTGCGTCGTCGTCACCAGGTCTCGCAAAAGTCGAGGCCATTCCTGTCGTTCACTCCAAAACCAAGATGTTTGCATTCGCTTCGCCTTCGGTGTGGTAATTCACTCATATTGTAGCTCACATTATTTGCCTAGAGTTGTCGTCTTGAAGACGATGTCTATTGTATACTCGCCACTCTTGTGGTTATCCCAGGTCGCCTACCGCATATTTAAGGACCTATCTATACCCCGCTCTGTTCGTACCTTGGGGGTGGGCGACATGGAGTACCATGGGCAATGGACGTTCCTGCTTTATCTCGCATTCCTCATACTGCATACTCATGTTGTGTCAATAGCTGCATACAAACTTTTTTTCGTACGCATGTGTACATCATAAAGAACCAACTTTTGCTGAATACAACAAAATAACGAAGATGGGTTTGTGTGCATGGGATGCGGTGAAACATGACACACATCTCAAGCGGGGACAAGCGACTCTTCTCACTGAATGTCAACGCATACTTTATCGGTCGTGGGGGCCATTGGTGCTACGCTTCATTAGGCCTCGTCTGCGAGGTAGCGCAAGCATAGCCGATTCGAATAAGGTGTAGTGTCCGGTGCTACAGCTGATGCCACAACACTTGCCCTTACGAACGTTGATTCAAACCCGTGGGGGAGACATCCACGTTTGGTGGGCTCAAACGGTGCTAATTCGGGTGGCGGCGCTAGGGCTCGGATATCAGACGTTTCTGTTGGAACTTGCCCGTTGCGGTCGTTTATCTCATCTTGCGCCATCCCTTGGAACTGTAGCAACCCATTTCGGAAAGGGAACGGGCGCGTGTCCATGGAAAAAAATAATTGATTTTGTGGGCGCCGAGCGGCCCTCGATGGAGCTATCTCCGGGTGTTTGGTGAGGGAAGCGAGAGGTGCCTCCGCGAAGTCTAACACAGCCATAGTGTGGCAGTCGGGCTGCGTGCGAGCCAAGATGACAGTACGTGCGAGCTGAGGAGAGCTGTGATGATATGGCCAGTGGCACTGGGAGGGCATCAGTTCAATGGGCCACAGGATGGCGAGTACATTGGCTCTAGGCGTGTATCTTGGAGCTCTCAGCGCCCATCTCGGCCTTGTACTACGGTCAGCCACAGCAAAAGGCACTGACCGGCCGTCATCTCGCCGATTGTAAAGGTTAAATCCACCCACCCCTGATGTCAGAAGATCAGCTATCAGTCGGCGGGAGGAACACGCGATCACCTCATGGTACACCTACTTATGGCAATCTCCCAGGCCAAGCTGCAATGTATCCTCTCCATATTCTGGCTTGTATCTAGGGACAGGCTTGTACCTGTGGGAGGGTAAATGCATAGCACGAGGTCCGTTGCAAATGGATTTGTGCAACGGAGGCGTACAACCGGTCAAACGCCTATTGGGCTATCCGCCGCGTTTCCGTACACGGTTCGAAGTGAACCATCTGCTTCTATCACGGCACGCCATGCAAAGAGCATCGACTTCTCCTCGGCTCACCTAGCACCCTCGAATCTCGACACATTGCCTAGCCACTAGCGGTCGGAACCAGTATATCTTTTTGCTTCTCTCTCGCCATGTGTGCATTGTTGCGGGTGTTGGTCGAGTTTGGGGTGATCTCTGAGTTCTATGTTAAATGCCGGTATCTGGTTTGTTGAGTATGAACATGGATAGACCTGGGAGGAGATAGCGCCATTTCCATTCGCACAGCCATCCGACAGCACCGCCTGCTAGTACGGGCATCAAGTCGGGGTTGTCATTTCTAGCGTCGCTCTACGATCGAGGGGAAGCCCATCTTGTTCGAAGAGCGGGGTCGATGGGTAGGGATTCCAAGTCTGGATCGTTGCCTACTCTCTTCAGTATTGACTATTATCTTTTTCGCAGCACAATCACTATCATGGTCATGGTCATGATCGTAAAGTGTGCTCAAGACTTCCCCCCTCACCGTTCTCTCCCAGCGCATGCGGAACACCCCGGATGGGCCCATCTAGCCTTCCCCTAACTTATGTTCCCTTCGCCAAACTTGGTCCTGCGGCAGACGCAGCATTGTGCAGTGATCGTGGTGCGCCCATACAAGCCAAGGCGTATCACTTCCAGTATTCCAGTGTACTTGTCCTGTTCCTGATCCCAACTTATACGGATGTCCGGTACCCATCCCATGCTAAGGTCGGGCACTGTTTTCCGATCCGCAGTTCGGGGCGTCCCGGGCTTCCCCTTGCTTCCGCATCGCCTGCCCGCAGCTATCGCGTCCTTGTCGGTGGTACATGGATTCCCTGACCCCCGAGCTCTTTCCTCACCACACCAATAGGTCTTTTGTCCACAGCAAACGATGCCAATTCACTCTGGTTAGTTATAGCCTTCGAATCTCGGCGATCCCCCGCACTGCCGCCGCTATGGCACCCTTGCGGGACAAATAAGAGGCTGGTTTTAAATAAAGCTATCACCTGCGACGATCCGTTGTCGGAGGATCACATGTTGGTCTATATCACACACCCTCGACGTGTAATCTTTCCAAACCAACCTTTTTTGGCTGTCGCTGGTGATGAATGCATGGATCATCCATGTAGGGCTACTTGGCTACAAGAGTCATTGGCCAAGCAGATGGCTGGCCCCAACTGATACTAGTGCCATGTCCAATCGCAGTGGATACAACCACATCGCTTCGAAGTGACCTGTCCACGATCAATTGTTATCTCCTCGTTCCGGTCGTCTGTTCTTTTGGGGAAGCGTCATATATATAATGTACGCATCCTGCGCGATTTGTGCCTACCCATACAGCGTGCACGGTGGGATGATCCTGAGTTGTCCCTTGCCTTCCTTTCCAACTCGGTGTACCTCTGAGCCAGTACCTGATGACCCGTCGATAGTGCTTGATGTCGTCATCCGTGCGTGTCTCTCTGACTGCGAGGGCCCGAGTGGGATGTCAATTCGTTGAGATAAGCCGCCTCAGAATGCCACTGATTAGATAGATAGTACGTTCACACACACATATTTGAATGATTGGTGGTAGTGGCTTTGGTGCGCTCGAGTTGTTTCATCAATACTCGTCACGGCGTTAGGAACTCATTTGGCTGGCTTAGTTTGGGTGTCAGTCGCGATGAAGTGCGATCTAGCGCATACGCAGCGATGGAGAAAACAATCCCGACCATGGCAAGGGCGACTGACATGGACAACTGTCGCACCGAGTTGGAGATGATGGCGTCGATGACAGCCGAAGCGTCCTCTTTTCATTCGCTTTCTCCATCACCGAAAACTCTTGTAGAAGATCCAAGCATCAACGTATTCTTCCCCTGGTCCGTCCGCCCGTCTGAGCCTTCCCGCCTTGGGTACCAAACCTGCCTTGACGAACCCGAGTTTCTCCCAAAGTCTGTTTTCCCAAAGCAAGTACGACACAGTCAGCCCCAGGTTCCTTTGCACGACAGAAGAAAGGAAAGGGGGGAGAGCGAAAGAATCGCGTCGACAACTCACCGAATACTTGCCACGTTATTCACATACACCAAATTGAACACGCTCGCCTCGTACCCTAACCGTGGTGCGTAATACAGATACGACCGCGCAAGGACACGCCCATAACCACCACCTCGGTGGGATGGCGGGACGACGAAACCCGCGTTGCAGATCTGGACATTTGAAAAGGGTATTGGGATCAGAATGATGAGTTCCGAGCAAACAAAAACGAGAGAGGGGGTTTCAATTTCCGCCTCGCGGGTCTAGGGGATGCGCCTTCCCACGATAGGCGACCCGACGATCCCTGCGATAGCGATGGAGAGGAAGATGACTTACGTGCGAGGAACGCCCTGGATAATTGGGCTTCACCTAGAAGGGAAAGAGAGAGAGAAAGGAGAGGGCAAGTCACTGATCAGTCAACAAAATCAGCGAAAAGGGTTTGCGAGAGAGATCATTGCGGGTCTTCCAACCCGAAGACCCTGTCGGCGTTGCAGGCCAACAGCGCAGGCAGATGAACGCAACCATCACCATCACGTACGTAGTAAAATCCGACCACACACACGTCCCACGGCCGTTCACCCCTCGCAGTCTCAAGATCGACTTCGACTTCGGTCGCGTCTCCGTCTGCATCCCCGACCCTGTTCTCCCTTGTCACAGGCTCAGCGTGTGGGTCGGTTGTGATCACAGGGTTCCCATCAGACACTGGGTCGCTAAAGGTGAGGATGGCGATCACCACATCCGCAGCAAAAAAGTAGGCCTTGAATGCGTCTGGATCCCGCATGTCTTCCTGGGGATACGTCAGTCCCTTGTCGACTTCGTCCGCGAAGATGGCATGTAGATGCTCGAATAAGCCGGGGTGTTTCTCGGGGTGAGCGAGCGTGAGTGGGTCGAGATGGAAGATAGTCACGGTGGCATGAGGGTCGCGTGGGTGGGGCCATGTGGTCGGGGGGAGTGGGGACGACGTCGCCGGCCGGGAGAGGGCGCCGTAGGCAGACATCTCTTTTTCGAACGTCCACACCCTCTGGTCAGCTGGTTCGTTCGAGACGAGACCGCGACAGTGAGAACGAGGTGACAACTGGAGAAACGTAAAACCGTCATCTCATGTGCCATCGACCCTGAGTTCAACTCAGACCATCCGCGGGTCGACGCTTCAGCGATAACGCACAGGTTCGATGCGAACGTGACCCGCCATCTTCTCAGCGTTCGTAACGCGGACGCGATGGGCAGCTCAGATCGTGCTCGTACTCTGGAGCTTTCGGTTCAGGTCCAGTTCGACCACCAATCCTTGCCCATGCCACGGTGGCAACTGTCCCCCTTCCTCACCCACCGTCCCTCTCCTCACCCCATCTCCAAAGAAGACATACCCTGGTATGTAACGATCCACGAACCTGTCCTGCTCGTAAGTGAAAGCACATCGAGCCAAAATCAACGAGACACGCACGTCTTCACTTGTGCATCCGTCATGCCTCGTCCCCCATTTTTGACCTTCATGTCTTGCTCCTGTTGTAACCGCCACTGATAGACAATCGCGAGTGCCGACGTCGAAGGTCCTGTAATCTAAGTGCCGCATGATGCGTTCGCGTCGTTTGACGTACTAGCACAACACGATACATACCTGGATAAACCCATCGAACACGCGCCACCAATCGACATACGCCCTCAACAGATCGTTGACCTCCAACACGTCCTCGAGCGAGGCAAACGCACGCATATCAAAGTTGGGCAGTCCCGGTACCGGTTGATGCCATCGCTCCTCGACGACTTGTCTTCCTACAGGGTAGAACCCGACACACCATCCCTCCAGTACGACAACGTCCACGGGTCCACGCACTGCCTGACCTTGAGACGCACGATCGCCCTCGCCGTCAAACAAGCTCTTATCAAACGCCGGGAACGCCACCTCACTCGGTCCTCCACTGTCGGCACCATTGATCACCTCAAGCGCCTTCAAGATCTTATTCCCAAGCTTGACGTCGTGTGTTCCTGGCAGCCCACGCCCATGTAACAGTTTATTTCGCGGATGTGTCTCGGCGAGTACCCTGAGTTCTGCATGCGGCAAGTAGAGGTCATCGATCGAGAGGACCACAACCGACAGCGAATGTGGCTGTTTGGTGAGCAATGAACGAAGATGAGATGTGAGAAACGTCTTGCCGCTCCCTTGCGGCCCTTGGACACCGATAAAGAGTGGTTGGTAGTTGGACCGAGCCCGATGGGCTTGTAAGCAGCTGAGGACATGGTCTGCCATCGCATGGACTGCAGGTGGATGCAGGCTGGTGGTCGCCATCGTCGCCAGATATCAACGGCGCGCTTCATTCCATGTATGATAGAGATCACGTGATAGGGCCAGTCGCGATATCGTCCCTGGGATACATTATGACTGCTGTAAATCCATACTAGTACCGCACATTCATGTCTACCATCATCGAAACATAGCATCGTGCTCGTAGATGGATAGTGAAAAAAGGAAAAGAGTTCTTTCAGTGCATAGCGCATAGCAGCACAGTTGTAGGGCCTACTTGCTCCCACCATACCGCGCCTTGCGACCGATATCAAAGGGAATGTATTTATACTTGACCATATGTCTACGCATAGACGTTAGCGAAAACGTGGGCTGTGAACAGACAGACATACTGTATCTGGCGTCGCATCGTCAGGGCGAACAACACACAGAAATATACCACCAAGATCGGCCAGTAGACAGGGACGTCAAACATGTCGGAAGTGGTGAGCAAGAGCGAAATAATGACCGCACGAGTAGCACTGAGCCTACAAGTAACAAGCTCAATCTTCAAGACATCGCAAAAGTGGTCAAGGTCGTACCAAAATTGCCATTCAGGCAATCGCCTCACAAAGGGCCTGAATTCGTCATCTCGCTGAGAGGGAAGCGTGGGACCGCTGTCGGTGGCGCCCTCCTCGATCTCGTCTGCAAGGATATCGTCCTGGAGGGAAGGGTCGAACCTGGGTTGCAGGAACGCCAGTAGCAGGTTGAGGAGGTAGATGGCAAGGCCGTCTACAAAAGGGTCATCGGATTGGGCCGATACAATAACGAGAGCACATACAGCATACTATTTTCCAGCGTCCAGAGAACACATTTAGTTGCCGTCTCTCATGCACAGGAAATTTATCACGAACCAATGTACCACTGGAGAGCGAGTGAGTTACAAGCGAGACATGAGACCAAAGTGTGACGTACCCCTTGGGACAAAACGATGCGAAGCATGAACAGGCCGAGCAGACCCAGCGTTGCCAACCACCGCTGGAGAACATGAGGCGTCCACCGGTCGAGTGCTTGTTGGTAATGGCGCTGGGCTTTGGAGATCGACGCCTGGACGGTCTGGAGTGGTGTCAGCGCTGGATCATCTGAAGACATCATCCTGGATCGTGATAGGGACGTGAGTAGCGAAAAAACGGTGGTGTCCCAGACGATATGTATTTTTCTGTTGAACGGCGACGTGGTGGAAGTAAACCGGGTTTTGATTCAAACGGAGCTCGCCGGCGTTTCAAACAACGATATCATTCGACTCGGTGCTGGTTCATTGTCACCGCCAAATCCAACGGTGAGCTCCTTCCTATACGCTCACGTCCAAGCAATTTAAGGTGCGCTATCGTGATGATGGATGCTAACATGTCGGTGGGCACTCTGGCAGGTCTCGGTAAGTCTTTGGCATCTCGCACTGATATCGACCTGGGTCAATGGTCTTTCCGACACATGGATTCTGTTACTGGAGGATTCAGGTCCTACGTGATTATTCGTATGCACCTGTCTTCATCATGCTGCTATACTACATCTCTTACCGTTTCTGCATCGTGATTAGCCACTTACCATCGACATCGTTGTTCTAATCCATCTCTGTTAGCATGAGAACAATGGTCGATGATTTACTCACAAGTCTCGGCTGTCGTTTTAAGGTGCGCTATCGTGTTCGCTCTGGCAAATGTAGTCAACGTCCCAGACGTGGTCTCAGACGTGAGCTTTTGTCATCCATTGGTGTTGAGATGACCCGGTTGTCGAGTGTAGGAGTACTGCCGGTTCAGATGTTGCGCCTAGCTGCTTCAACAGAAAACATCACCCTCTTGCGAGACTAGCCGAGAGGGCACACAGCTCATCCACCCCACCTACGAGACCAGTGCAGTCATTGTAGGACTCATCTTCCACTGTCCCGTGTGGACATGATGGTGCGCGTGTGCAAGCTGTCGCTCTCATTCTTCTGTCAGTATCACTGAATGCGCGTCTCGGTATCGCAACAAGACCCATCTCCATTGTCCCGTTTGATGACGCCGGCCTTTGCACCCTTCATGCCACAGAGCAGTTGATGAAACACCATATCAAGGGGACTATTGTATCACTCGCGACATGCGCTACCGTCGCAGTGGACGAAGCGATTCCAGCTCTATTCTGGCTTGATGACTCACAAGGTACGCACGAAGAACCAACTGTACATCGTATCTGTTAGTAGAGGTGATAAGCAAGAGGTCTAACAGGAGGAGTAGCCGATTTCAATCGTCACTGAATGTGAGACGTATTCAGCCGAGTGGAACTAAATGACCGGCTTCCTACGCTGACCCTCTTTCGTGTTACGCTCACTATCGTAAAGAACAAGACGTGATCACGTCGGTGAGATGGAAATAGACTCTAAAAGATATAGGGAATGACCGCCTTTCTGTCTTTGGGGTAATCTGGAAAGTTGTTGAGGTACCACTGATGGCCTCTGTAGGCTCTAGCGATCATGAAGAAGATCTCGGAAAAAAAGAAGATCCAAGGTGGCTGGATTGAGGATACGAGCGCACCAATCGATGTCGTCGTAGGTATAGGTGCAGCAGCAAGAGCGAATCCGAACCACTCGACCCACTCGCACAAGTAGTTGGGGTACGAGACGTACGTGTACAGATATCCGTGCGGAATCCCATAGTGTTCTCTCTGTTTCGCTTGCGAGTCGTCGTCAGACTGAGCCTTGGCCTTACCTTTGGCCTTGGCGTTGCGGCGGATATTGAGAAGGATTTCATCGTGGAGAACGTTTCCAAAGAAGCCCATAGCCCATGTGACGGTGCCCGCCCAAAAGGTAGGACGGACGAAGGCGTTGACGAGGAAAGCGGACGCGGCGTGGGAGCGGAGGTAGCTTCCCATAAGAGTGCCATTGACGATATTGACGATTATTCCAAAGAATGTAACAGAGATGTGGGCCTTTGAACGAGACGGGGTGCGGAGGGGAGAAATGAGAGCGCGGTTGGTATAGTGGAGGAGGAAGAAGCTGGCAAGGAAGAGTTGGATGGAGGTAAGTGGGGGTGTGTCGGTTGGGGATGATGCGAGAGGGGTGTTGGCGAATGCGTAAAGAAAAGCGACGGGAGAGACAGTCTCCATAACGATCCAAGCGCGGATACCGTCGACGAGGAAGAAGCTGTCGGGAGGGGGCGTGAATCGGCCAAAGGGGGCGTCAACGAAGAATTGAAGAGGACAGGCCATGAATGAAGCAACAAAGTACAACCGTTTAGTGACTAGTAGAAACTTGGTCTTTCTGTGTCGGACGAGGAAGAGGCGACGTACCATCGTAGAGTGGATGCATGATGCAAGGAGGGATATGATTATGTCAGCTGGACAGCACCTGGTCATGACCAAGTTGCATCTGAAACGGACACCAGCGGAAGAACAGGAGCGAGCCCGACGCAGGTCGTACAGGGCCGCGAGGAAGGCTACGAAGCAAAGGTACTCCAAAGACTCGGACAACAGCAACCATAGTAGAAAGAAGCGTCCCCCTGACGCGACATTCGCTGTCGACGATATGTACGGTCCGCCCCCGCCCCCGACTTCGTCCTACAAACCAGACTATGACACCATCCAGGCTGAGCTGGAAGATATACACTTCAAGGAAAGGATGTGGGGCGCGCTTGAGGAAGATGAACGCTTGGATGGGATCAATGCACGGTTCAATGATTATCCCCACATCCCTGACAGATGGTCCCGCGACAGACATGATGCGTTGAATCCACAGTACATGGATGATGAAGAGTACGCTGAGTGGGTTAGGGAAGGCATGTGGAAGTGAGCAACACGGTATACATACTCCCGATCGTTGTTAACTAACGTACTCAGAAAAACACACACTCGGGAGTACGAAGAACAGATGAAACGGGACGCAGAAAAAGCCGCTCGGAGAGCACGCGAGAAAGAAATTAAAGCAGAGACAGCCCGTCTACAGAAGCAAGCGAGTGAGCAAGAGGAAAGAAAGAGAAAAGAGAGGCAGAGACGGCGAGAAGAAGAATACCGGCAACGATACGAGCAGCGATGGAAGGCGCTCTTGGACCCTCAGGCTCGGGATCATGGTCCGTTGACGTTCGCGGAGATACCCTGGCCCCTCTTCTCAGCGCACACCGCGACACGGAAAACCCTGGATAGCGACCTCTGTGTGGAAGATATTACTCTGGAAGCTATATCCACCTTCCTTTTACCAGATATTGATGGCATGGACAACCCTGCTCAAAGTGACAACAGTTTGAGGCGAAATCGAGATAAACTCAAGGAAGCATTGCTGCGGTTTCATCCAGACAAGTTCGAAGGTCGCTTTATGCACCGCATCCTCTCAAGCGACACAGAGAGTGTCAGGGAGGCTGTAGGACAGGTTGCCAGAGTTCTGAACGTGCTCATGAGCGAGCGATCGTAATTATACCTGTCAAGTAGTGATCTATACTCGTTTAGTGGAATGTTGTGGCTCCTGTCTTCCTTGACTCGGCCACCACTTTCCTGTGCTTACAGTGTGATGTTGACATGGGAAGAAGCAGACAGGGCTGTAGTCTTTGCCTTGTTGGTGGGGAGTGGAAGGACAGCTGTGACCAGATTGATTGAAGTGGGTGTCCTCAAACGATCTTGTTGCAATCATTCGGCAGCAGAAAAAGAGGAAAGCTGTTTCGGAGTAGCCACCACTAGTTATTAGTACGTTATAGTATGAGTTCTAGCGTTCTGGTTGGTGAGTATGCAAAGTGAGATTTTGTTAGATGACCTGCGGGGCAGCCCTCCACACCGCAGGTAGTACGGGTCGGTGTCGACCCGCACCCGTTGCGGGTACGGTGTTGGCGGGTACGGGTACGGTGTTCCTTCACCAACCCGCGGTGTGACCCGTGAACAACCCTAGCTCTTAGCGTCTCCGTTGAACAAATTCTCATTTCATTGCATGCGTGCAGCATGAGTGTACTTACGATAAGGGTTCGTAAAAAATTCTTCAGTTTCAGCAAGTGAACACTGTATTATTTTTGCGTTCCGACGTGTAGGGGTGTTGCAGCTCTAATAGTGGGAATAAGTTACACTATGTTTTCGCATGAAATTAGTCGTCACTAGAACATTATGAGAAACACTTTGCACGATGGAAGTTGGGTTTACTCACTCTGCGGGTTCCCGACGGAGGAAGAAATCTATTACCGCTGAAAATGCCGCAAATGCCAAGCCACCACCGAGAACGGCCTTGGGTCCCGAATGTCGCGCGAGGATTCCACCCGCTGCAAACCCGGCAGCCACTGGATTAACCATGTCGTTTTTTGCCCGATACTAGAAATTAAAGTGTCATTATCCATTCTGGAGGATAATACGAACAACTTGCCCCCTCGATGACGCACTCAATGCCTGCAAACAGCGCCCCCACTGTTCCAAACCCTTTCCCGCTTCTCCACATCCCCCTCCCCATGTCTTTGAATATCTCGCGCGCCTTCTGGGTGTTGCTCCTCCCGAGCTGTGATTGTGCACGTAAATACGGATCTTCATATGCAAAGGACGTAGACATTAGGGAAAAGATGGCGCCAATTCCAAGACCTATGGAGAAAAGGGTCATGGGCCTGAAGTCGTGTACACTATCATGATGAGTGATCTTGCGTGCACTTACCACCGATGCCGGCGATGACCGTCTTGGCTGCACACGACTCCATGCCAGCGGCCATCCACGCCTGGTATTTTTTGGCTTGTAGTAACTGCGTGCGGTCTTCCTCTGTGGTGCCTGGGGGAAGAAGCTCCTTCCCTGCTGGGAACAATGGAGCGACTAAAGGTAAGGAAGTCATGAGCTCGAACGTGTCCAAACTTGAAATCTTAGTGTCAATTGTTTGGCAGATAATGGGTTACGTAAGCAAATATCATTACAGTATGTCCTCTTCGGGCAAGTTGGCGTGATGAGCAAATTATCTTAAAACACACCCCATCGGTCAAATGTCATAGAGCGCCTCAACTCCAACTCGGAATCCATCGGAGATGATACTATTCAACTCAGATGATCCCGGAGAACATGTTCGGGTATGACCGGCGAAAGAGAAAATTTGAGATTTCGGTGTTTCGGTATTCCAAGCTCTGATCCAACACTCAAAACTCTCACTCAGGGTTGGGAATTGAAGTCGGAACCACAACCCTTATCGTCCAGTATGCGGAAGCAGACATGTGAGCTGTGTGCTCAGGGAACTGGGTTTACCTAGGGAGCCTTGGTTCAGTTAGTATGTTCTTCTGCTTATCTCGTTCTGTGATCTACAATGATTCACTGTGCTATCATACAGACTGGTTGGATAACATGCAAAGACAATAGATCCCAGTTGGGCTCTGGCGCCCTGGAATTTCAAAAATTCAAAACATCCTCATACCTGGAACATGGAACACATTCTTCCGGCTTGTCCGAGTTGAATGGTGTCGTCTCCGACGAATTCCGAGCTAACTTGGCCCTTTTTAGCGGGTATTGTGCACCTCTAGCTCGATTCACCCATCTCCCATGTCAGTCTCCTCCAGGACACAAGGTTCCACCGGCAACGCGTATTTCAAACAACTGGTTTCTGCTCAGTTGTCCCGTCTGGACAATCAGATTCCAACTGCATTCCGTTTACCAGCATCTCTCCTTGAGAACCCACCTCTCAATGTCACATCGATCCCTGAGACTTGCGGAATCCTCACGAAGGAGGAACTCGCTATTACGGAGCAAGACGCAACTGACGTTCTAGCAAAAATTGCGTCGGGCGAGCTCACTGCTGTCGCTGTGGTCACGGCGTTTGGGAAGCGCGCTGCAATTGCGCACCAACTGACAGCATGCCTGACGGATTTTTTCCTTGATGAAGGCATCCAGCAAGCCAAAGACCTCGATGCCTACTTCAAGGTGCATGGGAAGGTGATCGGTCCCCTTCACGGATTGCCAATCTCTATCAAAGTGTGTACTTACCATGTGGTTTTACTCCCCATCGATTCTTACAGTAATCATTTTCAGGACCACTTTCCTGTGAAGGGTCGCTGGGGCTCGGGAGGTTTCTTGTCGAATCTCGAGATATCTCCCGATGATTCCTCCCTCGCAAGCGCTCTACGCGACCTGGGGGCTGGTGAGACTTGAAATTCTCGAGGGCTTCTCATTATGACTGAAAGCTTTAGTTTTCTATGTAAAGACCAATCAACCTCAAACAATAATCCAGATGGAGACTAAATCCTTCTACGGTCATACAGTAAGTTGCACGGTGCAGTGCGGGACGATATGACACGCTGACTTGGTTCCAGCTCAATCCATACAACCTTGGTTTATCACCAGGTGGTTCTTCTGGCGGTGAAGCAGCGCTAGTTGCACTGAAAGGGTCCTGTATGGGCATGGGAAGGCACGTACCTGACAGGCCTATCTCGGCATCCAGCTTCATCTCGCAAACAGTGATGCTGGAGGCTCCATACGTGCCCCTTGCGCATTCACTGGTCTCTACGGCATTCGTCCGACGTCCTACACAATTCCCTTTGGCAACATCATTTGGTAGTATGTGTTATTCGCGTTTTCGTCAACCACGTCAACCATCTTTTCTGCAGTATGAAAGGCAATGACGGGACAAGCGCCTCCGCTGGCCCGATGTGCAGGTCAGCGAGGGACATGGAAATGCTGATCAAGGCCCTGCAGAGCAAGCAACCGTGGCTAGAAGATCCTAGCCTTCTTCCAATTCCCCTCCGAGTCCCCGATATCAGTCAGAAAAAGCTCCGCGTTGGGATCATGTTTCATGACGGGGTCATGTTGCCCCATCCTCCAATCCTGCGAGCTTTGAAGCTGGCGAAAGCAAAATTGGAGGCGTCGGAGGAGGTGGAGGTCACGGAATATGTACCCTACCAGCATAGGGAGGGTTCCAATATCATCGTATGTCGAAGATACGCCCTTCTGCGAAGACTCTTACTTGAGTATTGTCAGCGTGCACTTTACTTTGATGATGGTGGGGAGACTGTCCGTCAATGCCTCAAAGAAGGTGGAGAAGACATTCTACCTTTGGGTGAATGGGCAATCAGCCCATCTCACGCGAAGAAGCTTGACGTAGTCCAGGCGAGGGAGGTACGGCTATATTTTTTCCAAGTCGTCACAAAGCTCACGAACAGTGTGTAGTTGCGCTGCAAACGTGATTTCTTCCGATATGCGTATCTAAAGTACTGGCGGGCACAGAACATCGATGTATTATTGTCTCCTGCATACCCTGGTGTCGCATGTCGTCACGACACTGCAAGATACTGGGGGCAAGTCCTCACATGGAATGGGTCCGACGGAGTGAATGTCTGACAATTATTTCAGGTATACCTCAATATGGAATCTGGTCGACTTCCCCGGGGCTGTCTTCCCGACGGGGCTCGTCGCCGACCCAGCTATTGACTTGGTCGATCCTAATTTTAGTCCACTTGGTCCAGAAGATTCCTACAATCATCAGCTATGTCAGCTTTCGTGCATGTTTTGTGCTAGCATCACCGAGTCTAACCACGTCGTAGATGAACCCGAAGCATATGTCGATGCGCCAATAAACTTGCAGATTGTTGCGCCACGCTTCGACGATGGCTTGGTGTTGGCTGCACTGAACGTCATTGAGCGGATTGTAAAGGCTTAAGTAGGAAAGAAAGAATGGGAGGGAAAGGAGGGATCGTTGCTTTTGTTTTGACTAGCGCCAGTGTATGTGTACTAACAAATGTTGAATTGCTTGGCGTGCTCGTTGGGTGAAGTTGATGCGGGACGCAATTGGAACGTGGGGTCGATGAGCTCGTGAACCCGCAAGGTGATGAGTTGTCTTCGTGCAGAATGTCTTGGTCTATGTACCTCCGCTTGACTGCCAAGTTGATCTCCTAAATCTGCGCGGAACTTGGCTCCAGGAATGGCCCTGCCGAAGTGACTCGGTGCATCTAGAAACATTTCTCATTGACTACGCACATAATTCATCTTATTTACAGTCCTCTAGCGTATCCCGGGGATAGAAACAATCCCACCTTTCCATTCTCATTGTTGTTCCAAATCACTCCTCGTGTTACAAGACACCGTGGTCACGGGTATTGATATCTCAATTCTTCTCCCAGGCCTTCTTACCTTTTATCCACGTACTGAGGACATTACCCTGGCGATCTAGAACGACCAAGTCGGCGTCTGCACCGGCCCTGAGGGAGCCCTTTCTGTTCTCGATCCCGAGGCATCTATAGAGAGCGTAGGATGCCGCAAATGAACGTTAACTGGTTCTCGCCTACACACGACACTATGCCAACGCTCACCTTGCCGGGTTCAATGTCGCGCATATAATTGCTTGACCGAGTGAACAAGCCGTGAACTTCACAAAGTTGCGGATACATTTGTCCAGGGTGATCACGCTAAGAGCGAAACACAGGGCATCAATCAGTAGCGATGGAGTGTGGTCCATCGGGTAAAACATGGGCAGAGACGAACCTCCCCGCGAGCGTCGTGGTACCCTCCAGATAAAGCTTGTCGCCTTCCTTGACGAAGCGGCGACCATCACGCCACGCGTGAATACCGTCTTTCAAGTGAGGATCGAGTATCCTCATTGCTAGACGATATGTGATTCAGTTATCTCTCCCCGGCTGCGAAATAGAAAATGTATTACCATCTGTAATGAGGATACACCCGCTGGGATGGGCAGAGTAGGCCAGCTTAAAAGAGAAACCAGAGTTACACGAGTTTCTGGATATAGCAAACTCTGCATACCCTGACCGAGTTTGGGTGAGAGTGGATGCCATCCACAATGATCTCGTAGAATGGCCTCTCGAATGCAATGTCTCCGAGGGTAGATGAATGCTTAATCTGGCGCTTGACGGGCGTCCCGGGTGGCGTCTGCAGCTCGTCAAACGCCTCTGATGCGTAAGGGGTCTTGGAGTTCGTCCCTGCAGAGAAACCTGACTTGGCCGGAGAGGGTGGGAGCGGGGAAAAATCGGACGCTGGACCCGAAGAGGTATAGGGCGAGGCACCCAGAAGACCGATGATCGAGGGGTCTCGATGGTGTAGTTGGGGCATAGCGTTGAACAGATGGGTAATGCATCGTGCACCTCGTTGGACCGCAGCGGTCGCCAATTCCGTGGAGCAGATACTGCATTTTTCCTTGAGTGCATGCATGTTGTGCTGGTGTGAAGAATGAGACTGACCTGTGACCGATGTTGAAGCAGATACCCCGCTTGCTCGCTATGGAGATGGCTTCCATCACCCCCTCGACTTCGGGGGCACCTGTGATGATGCGGACGCCGACGGTGTGCTGACTGACGTCGCATCCCATGAGCCAATCCTCGGTTTCTGCCAGGCTCTCTGGGCCGTAGGTGGACTCGAACGAACTGAATCCATTCGGCGCGGAAGTGATCAACGGGGAAGCGTGTGCGCCGCGCTTTGCAAGGTGCAGGAATGGACCTTCGGCATGCCAGCCCAACAAATGAGCGGCGCCTAGGGGAGACCATGGTCGTAAGAGATGAAGCAGCTTTGGGTAGAGCGACTTCTCCTGCGTCTAAAACGGAAGACGTTCTCAGAGGACGATGCTGGAATATGAATGGCACGTACGATGATCGTAGGGACGAGGGCTGTGACGCCGGTCTCGATGATCCGTTCCGCGACCGACCTGAGGCCATCGCGGTATGCTTGGTCGTTGCCGTCATAGACTGAAAAGTCGAAACCGAATCCACCGTTGATTTGAATGTCGATGAATCCTGGGCTGCTCTGTTATCAGTCAACCGGAGCGAGAAGCGGTGGTGCGGCCACTCACCTTAGGATGTGTCCGCCCAGATCGATGACCTTGTCTGGTCTCTCTCGTCTGAGGAAGAACGTTTTCTGGGTTTCGTTCGTTCAGTGTATGGGATCGTCACCCGAGGAGCATCCGACTGACCTGGGCGTCTAGAATGACCCCACGGCGTTCATCGATCCAGAGGTCTTTCTCCACCAGATTGCCGTCCTCTCGAGGAAGGAGACAGTTGGTGAAGCAGACGAGGCCATTCGGAGACGAGGACATGGCTACCGACAAGCTCGCTGTCACGTCGAAAGGCCAATTTCGTTCACGGGCGTCGTCGACTCCCTCAGCTGCCGGGTATACTCGACCGAGATCAGCGGGCTGTCACATGGGGGTTGGACAAGGCACGGTGCATGCAAGCGACGTCCACGTAAACGAGCCAATTGGGATCCAAACAGCACACGGCTCAGAGATGGAACACATGGACGACGGTACACGACCAAGCCCCATAATGATGGCATCCAGGACAAAGTTTGGATGATGAGCTAGCAGCTAGGTCGACTGGGACTTCCACAAATGTCACGGAAAACTCTAACCAAAGAGGTTCCTCGTGGTCTCAAGGTTCCGAGTCCATGTGGAAACTGGACCTCAATTCGGATGCCTTGGGATGCTTTCCGAGCCAGTGAACCCGACCCCCTGTGGAGCCGACGTGCTCGGTGTCGACTGACTGACAGGTCATGCATGGGCAGATACGCCACCAAGACATGCCTCATGCTTGGATGTCGTCCAGCAAGTTCCATCCCGCTTGGCCAGCTTTGGACCCTGAAGGATACGGTAACACGCACGCTCACAATGGCGTTTCCCTTGAATCTCGCTTCAGCTCTGTCCTGTACACAGCTCCAAGGACTATTCCTCCGAACACCGGCCGGTTGGCGATGAATCCATTCATACACGAGGGATGGCTTCCTGTGTAGATGCCCTCGATAGACGCTAGAAGCTGCGTAGAGAACCGCATCCGCTTGAAATGGCTTGATCGATGAACACCAAATCCGTTCGACCAGGCGGCCATCCAGGAACACAATCGTTTCATGTTTCGCTCTCACGGCAGCGGCCTATCTGGACCTGATTCAATTATGCCAGGAAGATGGTAGCATCCAGATCATGGCGGTTGCACCCGGGATGACAGGGTCACAAGTTCCCGGGGTCGAGGAACGCACGGCTCAAGGATACGTGCCAACCAAAACACCACGTCCTGGAAAAACGACCTTTTTGGTGATATGCGTTGCACACGGATCCTGCACCTTAACCCTGAGTGGCGTATGGAAGACCGATCCGATACACACTCATGGGCGTAAGATAAGCGATTTCCCTGCTTTCATCCATCACTCACGGGCAGTTAAACAGTGCCCCTCCCCCGACGCTGCGGACACAGTGGACCGTGGGATCGAGGATCACATCCGGCGGTTTGTATTGGGATATACCTTTCAAGCGAAGCACCGGTCGACGCTGATATGGGCAATGCTGTGGACGAGCTTCTTTGCAACTACGGACATGGGTTAATCACTGTTTCAGAGGGTCGGCACATCGGATCATTTCCAAGGCGGGAAAACCTGGACCCACGTTGATAGGACTCGCCGCCCATGAAACCTGAACATCGAGAACTCCGTCTGCATCAATTATCAATCAGGGCACATACAACACTTGATTTGAACGCTCCTCCGCGGATATACCACTCTTCTCATCGGTGCTTCAACAATATTGGCTGCAGGGAACGCATGAGGGCTGCTATGCCAGGCATGCTGTAGAGAATATGTCATTTCCAACCACGCGTTCATTGCAGGCAGCAGACATGACTGTCCATATCAAGGCATCTTCATCGTTCTCCAACTTGATTGCCGAGAATGATCTAAGCCTAGTAATTCACTTGGCCGGAGGTGGAGCATCAACCCCTCCGAGCTACAACCGCACAGCCTTGTTCATATCAAACCCTGCGCTGAATGCAAATGAATTGGTACCTATCTATACCGAAGAGAACTGAACGACATACTGATGTGATGACACCCACGTTTCAAAGACGGAATCCCTGCACTCATTCTATCGAGAGACATCAGGGGTTGCCAGAAATATGCTAGGAACCGAGCCAGCTGTATGAAAAATCGATGCGAGCTACCATGCCCATAATAGACTCAGAGCCCGCAGTCGGAGAAGGCTGAGATGACCACTCAGGACGAATTTCATGAGCATAGGGTTGTAAAGGTGGGAGTAAAAGACCTCGGGGCCTATCTGGATTCCACTACTGTAGCAGCCTTCTAGAACTCTAGTACTTATCTATACTGACGAAGCTGTCACTTGGGGTCGTGATCGATTTATAAATTAGACGCGGACATGAACGGAGTGGGCGACGGCACGTCTCCCAATGGGTTGCGTAGATATTCCCTAAAAAAGGTCCTCCAGTTCGCTTTCGACGGAACGAAATGACCTACAAAAACTTGAGGAACAAACCAAGTAAAAGAGAATCGTGCCGACCTCCTTCGTGCCTCTCCACTCTTGCGTTGGCAGACACATCCAAGAGGACGTTTGATCGCTCCTCGACAACAATCACGTCTGTCTTCCCAAGAACGTGTAATGTCGGCGTCGTGTACGATGATCCAAATATGTCATGAGCCAAAGGATCATTCACTTTAAAGCCCGAGACAGAGACACAGAACTGACTGAAATAAGGTGATCATCAACCAAATTGTGAGAGAGTGAAACAATGACAATGTACAATGGAGGATGAGGAGGCTCGCCATTCACCAAGAAAGCGGGGTATCTGTGTGGGTTCTCGAGCTACAGAACCTGGTATGTTAGCTTCTCTGTAGGCTGCACTCACTTGACGCACTAATGCAGCGAGAAGAGCGGCCATGGCTGCTCCTTGACTGAACGAACGGAGATGATCAAATTCAGGCCCGATTTTGACACGCCTGCGACACACCTGAAGCCAAAGACACCCTAAGTGAATGGAAATCTCATTGTGTGGCATAAAAGAGATGGGTCTAATCTCACCACATAGCGATCCCGCAATAGGACATCCCTGAGCATTTGCAAAGCCTCTTCTAGTCCTTTGAAGACAGTGCGATCAGGATTTGATTTATACCATGCTCGGGGACTGAGAGCGGGATCGGACGCTGCGGTAGTAGTTACTTCGGACGCACCGAGCGCACTAGGCTCGTAACCGTCCAGATCCACCGGCTGTAACACCATTGGACCGTCGACAAAGACTAACGGGGGAGCTGCAGGTCCCGCGGTGATAGTACTCGGATGAGACATACCCATTTCGACGTCCTTGTCCATCGCCTTCCGTAGTGCGCCAATCTGTATCATCGTCTCGTCGGTACTCGGAAAGCCTGGATGGATTTTCGAGCTGAGCGAACCCGCTTACTGAACATGCTCGCGTTCTGCGAGTACCTGCTTGCATGACGAGCCTCGTCAGCGCGCCTGGGCCATCTTTCCTTTCAGAAGGAACGAAAAGACGTGCCCGTGTAACATCAGCACCTTCCGAGTCGCGGCCATTATGGATGTAAACCAAACTGGGTTAAGACAAGCTGACGTAACTTCTTGCTAGAGAGGCGATCACAGAATGCGACAGCGGTACCACCCAGATCTTCCTGCACAACACGCCTGTGACAAACCAGATAAATAAGACTTGAAGGACATCCTATATCCTTCTTGTAAGGTGTACACCGATCATGTAAGGGTAGCGTCTTGGTCGAAAGCCCTACATTACCTCCCGTTTCCCCAAGCCGCTGTCTCTTTCCTTTCCTTTCTCCTTTTCCAATCCGGAACCATCCTCCAGGTATAGGTGATTCTCTTCTATGTAATCGACGACTGTAGCCGGAAGCAGGTATCGCACAGAAAGTCCCCGGCGAAGGAAGAGGCGGACTTTTGTCGATGAAACGTCGTTCTGGATTAACTGAGGAACAAGATGAATGTTGTTCCGCCAACGTGCCAAGTTATCTGTGGCCTGATCCATACTGGAACCTGCCCGTTCGATGATAAATGTGCCGTACCGGCCTAGTATGTGGTCCAACTGATCGGTTCGCATGAGGATTCGAAATAAAGTCTGAAATAGACGCAGTGGAAATGCTTACGTCCTCAACGGTCCAAACACCAGGTTCGGACATGGTCCTTATCAAGTCTGACCCTGCAAGAAGCATGACCCTAACGTCCCGGCGCTCTCCGTCCTGCGTTTGCACCCCACCCAAGATTGTGTTTATTTCATAATCAAAGTGGTCGAGCACAACGGCTGTGCGTTGGTAGTTCTGGAAGGCCTCCCACGAATCGATCATGAGCCAAGAGGACGTCTCCTCCGCAGCGAGAGTGCACATATTGACTCTAAATCAGATGGCACGAGGGGAGTCAGCTTCTATCTTGGCAGTGATGTATAGAATGGAATAGATATGATGAAAGATCCTCCGAACCGTCTGAGACCTGATCAGCCACGATGGGGAAGCCAAGCAGGCCCATCACACTTATCGAAACAAAGATAGAAGGATCAAGTGCTCCATCATACGCGTATCAGAAGAGCATGCGATCCAATATGAAAGTCAACGCCATGTGAGGCAACCTCTCTTTAGGGGGGAGGACCAAACACGCAAGTGCATAGACGGAGACACCTGTGGTGTGATAAACCCCCGAGATGACACGAGGCGGCCGCTCGGGTGAATAGGATACGAGTCCGGTTGAGCCCTAGGCATACTATTCTCATATGGCATAATTTTTCCAGGAAACGGGGAAATTCAGACGAGACGAGGGAGTTGACATCCCTGGTGTGTCACTCACCGATGATGTGCGCTGAGTAGACCAGGTTTGTTGTACTGGTCACTCACGGGACTCAGGTACCCGCCCACAATCTCGAAATTGGTGTTTTGCCGAACATAGTCCTTGGCCATTTCGAACATGCGAAGATGGAGGTAGGTGACCGGACTGAAGGACCCGCATGCGACGAGGACGATGGGCTGCTTTGAGGGGTCCCGAACGAATTTGTGGAGACGATGGGACGCAAAGGTGTAGTTCGGCGGATGGGTGAACTCGTTCGTCTTGCGGGCCCGAGTCGGTTCCATGGTGGTCAAGGTCCAAGCTGGAGCGCGTTCGGTCCCCGTCCATCGTCTGAGAGGATATATATCCAGCGATTCTTACCCACGCACAGCTGCTGACTCACTGCGTTGACCCGTTCCATGTGCCGTAAGCAGCGATGTCGCGATACAAGGAAAGTCAAACCCATTTGTGTATTGAACTAGAGCTACAACGCTAGATATGCAAGTAACGGTGATATTCATACACTTGGTCACAAAACTTACTTTTTGTCAGCGCTCGCTTGTAAGAAGATGCGATAAATAAATCTGAACGACGAACAGGACAAGTGCGAGGGCCCGAAAAATGTGCGCGGGTATAAGTCGTAACACAACTAGAGGCATACTCATAAAGGTTATAGACACTAACATCAGACTGAAAAAGAGTCGAAGGCGAGTCGATCCCGGTCTCCTGGACAAGATCTACTCGAGGTGTAATCCTGGACAGTAATCGAACACTTGCTCTGCTTCATACTGCACAAATGGCGCGTATGCTGATTGCATTAACTGGGCGTCGAAGCCCACCCTGGAGTGTGCATTGCCAGTGAAGGCCCCAAGATGGTCAACACCTCCAGACGAGGGGATGGTGGGTGCCGACAGCGGAGGTGAGGTGTAGCATGCCGTAGCGAAGGACGCATCAGCGCCAGGCCAGGAGGCTAGGGACGAACCTCTCTGACTGCTGTCGTGCGTCGCAGCCTTGGCAGTCCTCTCTGAGACCTGGACACGTACGCACCCTCGGCCGTCCTCGGCCTGCAAGGTGTCGAAGGAAATCACGAGACCACCAAGGGAATGACAGTCCTCCATGCCAAATTGGCGGGCTTCAGGAGACTCGCCGCTAATCACCATTTTCTTCGAGGACTCCACGTCAACAGGACCGGGATGGAATCCGACACCCCCGTGACCAAATCGTGGTTGGCCTTGATCTTTGACCTCACAGGAGGCAGACTGGTGACCAAATGGGGAGGGCGGGGGCCTCGCGGAATTAGAGCCAGTTAATGGGATAAAGAAGGTGATGGGCAATGAAGTCTGTGGCGGCATGGAGAGAAGCGACGGAAGCGACGATAGGAGGGATTGTTTCTGCGGTCTCCAGTGAGTCTCTCACTTCATGCACAAGCAACCCTCTCACCATAACCGTGATGTTGGAGGACTGGCTCATCACTGGGTAGGATGAGTATGACGCAGAAGGTAGGCCAAGGTCATGCGATTCCGTCTTGACTGTGACATGTGCTGCTATTCGATTTGCGAGCTCCACGGTGAGCTCTTGTTCGCGCTTCTCGGCCACCGACAGGCGCAGCCGAAGGTGCTCCATATTCTGGTGAAGGTCATCATACTTCTTGCCTCTGTCTGCCAGGACTTGGAGTCGCGAGTTTTCCTCTTCGAGCTCCTTGACGCGGCTTAGGGGGATACCGTCAATGGATGGAAGGACGAGCATGGGACAAAGAAATCACATTTCCATTGCCTCAAACTCCTCTCGCTTTCGCTGCCGACTGAGGAAGGCAGCAGCCCGGTTCTTCAGTAGACGTGCCTCGCGCTTACTTAAGCCAGTCACGTCCGGAGGCACGAAATCTTTGGTAGTGATCCTTTCCCCACTCCCGCGTCCTTTCTTTGCTCCGATTGTGGAGAACGGTTTCTTGAGCGGAGTCCCGCCATCGAGGGAAAGGTTCAGTTGACATAGCGCCGAGGGTGGCGGAGAAGCAGAGGATGGCGAAGAGGGTGCCTCCAGACCGTCGAGGTCGAACACCTGGTTCGTTGGCAGGCAGGATTGTCGCTCGCTATCCGACTGTGATTCGGGTGTAGGGGGAGGCCTGAGCATCTTTGTGTTAAGCTGTGGAGAGTCGTCTGTGTTTGAACTGACAGAAGCTGGAGGCGAGGGAGGGAGAGTATAATAGTTCCAGGTGATAACGTCCATCGCGTCTGCAGAGTAAGGGCGATGGCTATCCCATGACAGTTCTCCAGGAGATACGAGTGCTTGGTCAGGTATGCTAAGATGAAGTGTAGGTATTGGCTGGGGTTGGGACATGGGTGGCTAGACGGGCAGAGGAGAGCAAGGGGGTATGTCCTTAAACTTAAACGCTCATATTGCGAACCCAGATTTATACCTCGCGTTTAGCAATGTAGGACCGTAGTCGCGATTTCTTTAGCAACCAAATCAAGATACGTCTGATTTGAAAATGTCCCTCACATGTGCTCGGTCGCTGTACCATTCAGGACAATAGCATATCTACGTCCATTTCGGTAACTATCTTCGGAATATTTTTTCAACGCTGAGAACCGGTGAAACTTGCAAAGGCCCCCTCCCTGCGGGTGATCAGCGTCGTCACAGCCCCAACTCTGATCCATGTTGGCCACACAAATCGTAACCCGTAACAATGGGACGCTCCGGGCACCAGATATAGCCCGCGTGAAACCGCATCGCAGACAGGACGCTAATGGGGGGCGTGGATGATTTCTGACCTGGAAACCGATCGGGAGAACCGTAACGGCGGCGCCCGGCAGAACCACCGTGATTTGGGATCCCTCCGGCAAGGGCTGCCGCCAGTCGATTATCTCTGTCGGTAATGATTCCGAGTTGATATGTTTAAAGTTGGGAGGGAAAAAAGGACGTGTGTCCGTTTCCTCCGTGACCCTCCAATCAGAGAGCTGTGTGGCGCCCCTGGTTATTACGAGACGTTACAGATTAGTAGAAACCGATCGTGATTAATGACCCTATTAGCGAGCACCTCGGGTTGTAGCAACCACGAAATTGCAGAAAATTGGTGTTGGCACGCAATGAGTGTGGCGAAATCGCCCGGTGGTCTTGCATCCAGCCCAGGTGTCAGATCTCTGGGTATGTATTCTCCACAACACCCGTGAGAGGGTTATTTGATATGGAAGTGGAGGCAGTCGGGTTGCTGAGCCCAGAATAGGGCCCAGAATGCAAGGTGAAGATCCATTTGGTGCGACCCGCCGCTTCAGAATGGAGGTGTGCTGCTGACCGGCCGAGAAAGGTTCGCACTAACCCGGTGCCAATCCAGATTAGTGCGGCTGAGAAGTCTTCCCAAAGAGTCCTTCTCGTGTTCTCTGCAAACTCAATACAGGAGATATGCTGAACATATGATCGTGAGTACCGGGCTAGCGGGGGTGGTCCTTGTACGATATAACCCACCACCCACAAACGTGTTCGCCGACAATTGTCCCCAGCCGAGCACAGCCAGGCGGATCCTTATCGATGGCTCGGTGCGCCCTTTTGGAAATTTCCCTGACACCTGAGGACATCCGTTTCAAAGAGTCTGTTTTGAGCTGGACACTAAAAAGAATAAAGTTAATGTCAGGACGTCAAGTTGAAGTCGCGTATCAATTATACATATGTGCAGTCCCGGATCCATGGCTTGATTGGTAAGCTGCCCAAACGAGGCACCTCATGCCATGCGAGCACGGCACATCGGAAAAGAGTGGCGGGGCAAGTTGATGAAAAAGCGGGCAAAAATCCGGGACGCCCCACTATGGGCGACGTGGGCTGGGGCAACGGTCGCATGTATCAGAGACCGAATGGCAGCCGCACGCTTTGACACGTAGATTAATTCTTCGAGAGCGCAGGGTTGTTGGATGATCATACAATATGTCCGGCCGTACTCTCGCAGCGCCGCCGCGATTCGTGACGGTATAATGGACATTCGTCTTTCACTTCAGGCTGTCCATCTATTCGGAACCGAGGCTAAGTCTCTACTATTTGTACGTTAGTCCACAAGCACTGCAAGTATCAAGAAACTCACGTGGCGCCTACGTGTGTTACTTGTCTCCGGTCGACGGTATCGAGGACGACGGTCCGGGGGATGCACAAAGTACATCCAAGTCACTGACAGGGCAGCGATCAAACCGGGTGGTACCTACTTGCCACCTCTAGATGTCCTTAATTTTACTGCAAACGTGTCCCAGGAGGTCACCATATCCTTACAACAGGTGCTGGAAATATCTGTTACGTCACGACTTGTATTATTCAGGCAGGACGCGAGCACATGCTTCTCGGAGGCGCATGGTCTCGAAGGTCTGCTTCAAGGGTGATGTAGTCAGGTACGCACTCGAGATAAGTTTGCCGAGCATTAAGCTGGCCCATAGAAAGATGACGCCATTGAAATGCCTTACGCGACCGTCCAAGACGAACTTGCGTGATCACTGCACAGCTCAAAGCTTCTGCCATTCGAAGAGCACATGAACCGGTTTAGGTGCGCCACCAACCCAGCGGTACGACTCTGAGTTGCCAAAACGGTACGGCGAAACCGGAACGGTTATCCAGTACAGAATTCGGCGGTAATTCTAGCGAGGTCGGGAGCAAAAGCAGATACGTGGTTCAGCACTGTGGTGCGAACGCACTCCTGAGGCGGCACCGTGTTCTCATTGACCACCCGCATCTGTGCAACAGTAGCGTTGATAGAGTAGGCAACAGCAGGCAGTACGTCGGAGTAGAGTCTGTCTGGCAACAGTAAACATAGAGATGAGTCAATATTAATTCCCGCTGTGGAAGCGGTGGCGCTTCGTACTCGGCACCCCAGCGAGGGATGGCAAATTTCCATGGAGATTACTGCTGCCACTCTCTGATTGCCTCTTTTCCAAACAATCTTTTTCTATTTTTCAACGCTCACGACGAGAGCCAAAAATAAATGTTTGTGTTATATACTTGCAACGGGCTGACATTCGTGCGGTCTGTCGGACAGGCCTACCTAACATGACATGTAGCAAACGGGGCGACCGTCTTTACCTCCGGGACGGGAACAACATCGGTTGCGGGTTTTGCCGCGAATGACATAATGCGGCCTATCACTAGGCGGACGTGGCGGTGGCCTCCTTTATGTATCCTCATGACGCCGATGACTCATCAGCGCTTCAGCCACAACATGGCTTGCGCTCACCAACTAACAACCCGTCCAGACCTTGATCAACGCCTTCCAAAAGGTTACTTTCATCCGTATCGCCTAGCGACGGTGATGTTTTTTCCGATCAAGGCCTGCCACAGCGCGCAAGTATTGACTCGGCCTCCCCGGCGGACATCCGGGAGAGCTCCGTTGATCGGCATCCCGTAAGGATATATATCATATCCGCCAAGATTCCACCCGACGTACTAGCGAATCTGGTTAGTCTTGTCTAGAGACACGCCACAATCTGACGTCAGTGCTGGGCCTTCAAACCTCGAGCTGACGGCTGATTTGGATCAGGCAGACGTTATCGTCACCGCAGTGCATACAAGACCTCGCCTCGAGAGACACGTCAACCGGGAGCTCGCCGCGTGGACCACCTCACCCGTTGCTCCAGCTGAATTAACGGGACATCTCAGAAAGCCAAAATCATCACCACCTCCAGTTGGCTGAGGGATTCAGACTATCTAGCCATGTGGAAAATATGCTGCATTTGGTCATCTCCGCGACGAAACTGAAAGTCTATATCCCCGGGCCCCGACGGGTGCCCCTACACCTTATGAGGTGTCACCGATTGCTATGGGCAGGTTCCATTTTCTGCACTTTCAAAGGATAGCATAGAGGACGCGGATATTGCAACCCCAAATCAACTGTCGCCAGTAGACATCGCACCTAATATGCCCAAAGCAGCCCCTTGTCGAAGAGTTGGACATCATCCGTTTCGAAGATGAAGAACGAAGCACGTCGAGCTACGCCCAAGCCATGGCCGTGAGTGTTGTGATGCTCCCCCATACTACCAGTGAATTTGCCCTCAAGTCCATCAAGGGTCATCAAAAGACAAGTCTGCCTGTACTTTAAACTTCTCGAGTCGCTTCAGCTTAGACCACACAAAAGGACGCAACAAAATGCCGTATCTCGGTACAAGGTTCACTTCTATGGTACACCAGGGCATCCATACGCATCCAATTTCTGGATCTGAATGCTGTCACTCAGGTCGAGACTGGCAAGATATCAGAAGCTCGTAAGCCGTGTATATCATCCCCCGTGGCCTTAGTGGAACTCTTGTGCAATCACAGAAACACTCTGGTCGTCTGCAAGGTTTCTGTCACTGTCTGCATTGGATAGCATACACGGCATCGGATCTCATACCGCCCGGCATCTTTATTCTACTGGACTGCGAACTATCGAAGATCTCGTGAGGCTGCGGCAGGGACGACGCACGAAGATACTTTGTCTCATCTCGAGGGACTCGCTACGGAGTCAGGCGTGGAGAAGTCTATTATGTTTCGCTAGCTTCAAGACAACTTTGGTCAGAAGTGAGTTGGCAAAAGTTCATTTCGCCCACACACGTCACTATGTCTGCCGCGTGTCACTTAACAGCCTATAGGATTACGCGCCGGAAGGCCGAGGAAATAAATCAGGTGATCACACGGGAATTTCAGTATCTGATCATTCATTCCCGCCCCAGTCCTACCCAGTTATCGCCGAGGGAAGCCAGAAAGCGCCGATGAGTTGACATAGTTATCCTCCACATGCACTGGGACTGCGAGTTTGACAAGGTACGAGCCCTTGCAAAGAAACTAGTGCAAAGGCTTCATGAACGTGGTAAGATCTCGATATCTCGACTTCGGTGATAATTCACCGCATGTTCCTCGCTTACAGGAATCGTCAAACATATACCAAGTAAGCCTCTCAAAGATCGATTCTACAAGCGTTGCATGACAACCCGGGTGTAATCAGACATAACGTTTTTCGCACGCGCCACTGGGACCCTTGGGAGTGCACTGACCGTGTTTGTCCCTCCCGATGGCCTCGGCCCATAAACACACATGCAGACGCGTAGACTCGATTTTCGCTACCCCTGACGTATTTTGGACAGCGGTCGTCGGCTGTTTAGTTCCGTCAGCTGTCACACATCATTTGAATCCTTCCGCTCTCCGTTTCAGGACAGGGTCCACGATATTCCAGCGTGGTCTCCATCTCTGGGACAAGAAAAAAAGGTACGGTGTGTCGCCCATTGAAAAGGGTGACTGTTTGACGTGCGGTTGCTTACTAAAGGGGAATAAATTTCGATCATCCGGAATGTCAGCCTTGGTGGCGTTCCTATCGCATTATCTCTAGCACATATCCACAGTACCAAGCGGTACGATTTCATGTCTTTTTATTCGAAATCTGTGTGATATTTAAGCTCCTGGGTTACACGTATGTTTACCCTACCTCGAATCATTTAATTCAAATGACTCACTATCTACTGGCGATCTGTCGAGACCAATATGCTGAACGACATGTCATAGGCCCGCTCGCACCCCAAACCTAAGGCTCGCTTTCCATTCGCTGGGTCATATGGCAGTAGCAAGCTCCATTAGTAATCTTACTGTCTACACAAAAGGGGACGACGAGCACGTGATGGACGTGATGCGTTAGCTCGAAGTTTGGCGGGGAAGCCTCCTGGTCACAAGATTTCTTATGTATTTGACAAGTATTAGCACTTGCTCAGTAATAACCACCTCAAGCAGGAATACCCGTCCGATAAAAATGCGTATTTCGGTTCAGCAGAGAACCTATGTGCAGCAGCCATGCACCGTGGGAAAATCAACGGCGTCTAGTCGTTCGATGCTTGTCTCCTGACGTGGCGATTAGTCCAGTAATGTTATTTTGCGCCCTTCCAGAACACAGTGATCGAGAGGGCACTTTCTATGGAAACAGAGAAAGAAACCACAGGTCCAATGCCCAGGGGACGACAACCGAATTAAAAAAAAATCTCGATATCGAGAACGGGGGAATGTCATGATGTATCATGATGTGGAGTGGTGCAATACAACGCCGGATGTCGCCTTCAAACCCGATAAACACGTCAATGGTTTGTGACCAGGATTCCGATAGGTAGGTTCACGTGGTAGTGCACGACTAAAGTCAGATCCGGCGTCGTGTGGATCCAGTCCGGGGTCTGAGATCAAGGATATTGGATTTTTGATTTTTTTTTTCACTCCTTTTTTTTCCTTCATGTTTCAGGTTGGCCCTTGTTATCAAAATTTTGCAGGCCAGCTTGGGAAATTGTCGAGGAAGCATAAACGTCACCACTTGGACCGCTCTCCAGGGTGGGATGACATCCCGTGTCAGTCGGTGTGTAGTGGTGGCATAGGGGGCGAAAGACATGCCGTTCATTCTCAAACGAGTGCTGTCAACCTCCTCGACCGTGCAGTGAATGCGACCAACAAGGCATATTTGGCAGTGTGGGTGAATATGGGGGAATGGGAAATGAATGGCACTTTCCGATAAGATAACGAGGTAGATAGGAGAATAGCAGGCCGGCCCGTACGCCGAAATGTTCCGCTTCATTTGTTGATCGTCGTCAGAACCAATGTAACCAAGATAACGTTGTTGTGGTTCTGCGCATATTACTGACCGTATACCAGCATCGAATAGGTCGGGTGAAAAGACTGTCCCATCTCAGTTGACGAATGCCTGGATGCCTGTCAATGCTTTGCCTAGGATGAGAGAGTGAATGTCCTGAAAGCAGCGTCATCATGTCAACTCTACAAGCACGTGGGTGAGCACACACATATGTGCCTTTATTCGGGAAAAACGTTGGTTGAGCCAAACGGCGGCCAGCAAATTGATTTACAACGTACCTTCGTAGGTGTTGACGACTTGCAAGTTCGCGACGTGCCGGCCAACGTGATACCTAAGGTACCATCAGAACAACACTGTAAGGAGCAAGAAGTTGCCGTGAACTTACTCGTCGGACGAGGCGTTCCCTCCCAGGATATCCAGTACAACCCTCGCATGCTGGAGTGCCTTCCCACAATTGTTGCGTTTCACCATACTGACCATCTCGGGTGCTAGGTTGCCGGCCTCTTTAACGCGACCAACCTGAAGGCTGGCTTGTAGACCCAACGCGATTTCGGTTTGAGCATCCACCAGCTTCTTTTGTACAAGCTGGAACGACGCAAGAGGTCGCTTGAACTGCTTTCGCTCAAGCGCATATGCAAGGGTCCTGGTGACACAGTCTTCCAAAGCTCCCATCGCACCCCAAGAAATTCCGTACCTATTCTTAGCATCAATCCGTAGCCATTTTGCGATGAGACGGACGCGAACACACCGTGCACTGTTTAAGCAAGAGAACGGGGCACTAAGCCCCTGGCCATGGGGAAGAATATGATCGTGCGGTACTTTGACCGAGTCCATGAAAATAGATCCTGTGACCGATGCACGGAGAGCAACCTTGTTTTTGATGGGTGGCGTTTCAAGACCTTTCATGCCCTATACCACGCTTTCAATTTGCAGAAAGGCGAGGCAAGCCCAGCGGAATGACATGCCTTTTCGAGGATGAATCCGCGTATTCTGCCGTCCCATCTGCAGCGCGCCCATACCACAAAAATATCACTGGATTTTTCCGAACCGATCAATCAACCTGTACAGGAAATAATGGTGACATACGCCACGGGTGCATTCGTTATCCAGGTCTTGCTTCCCTTGAGGACGAAACCACTGTCATCTTCCTCCGCGGTCGTTTCCATTCCCGCGGGGTCGGATCCATGATTCGGTTCCGTAAGGCCCTAGTGGAGAGACCTGGTGGGTTAGAAAACATTGACTAACCTCTGAAACATACGAAACAGCCAGTGAGTTCGCCACGAGCTGTCCATTATCGGTTTCAACCTTGTTCAGTATAGTGTTCACATCGAATAATTACCTAGACGAGGAAGGTATTCATTCTTTTGTGCCTCAGAACCAAACTCGTGGATGGGGTGCATCACAAGGGAAGTTTGGACGGATGCCGTCGAGCGATAACCTGAATCGACCCTAGCACCACAGGTGTTGTTCAGTATGCCGCATGACTATGAACACACGACCGCTATCGTGACGAACCTTTCTATCTCTCGTGCGATAAGACCATACGCGACGTGGCTGACACCAGCACATCCGTAGCCTTTGATCGTTGGGCCGAGCAAACCTAACTTCCCCATCTCCGGCAGAATGTCATGGTTGAACTCTGTGTGTATAGTTCGATGTGGGATACGACAACTATCTGACTGTTTTGCTCACGTTCCGTTCGCCATCCTTCCAAAACACGAGGTGCCAAGTGCTCCTGTCGAGAACCAAGCTGGTCATACTCCGACATCACGGAGGTAGAAACCAATGGGACGTGCCTGACAATAGTCGCGGGCTGTATTCCTGCGTGCAAATTCGTAAGTGCAGACACACGGGAAAGTTGCGGGTCGGGCTAACCTCACTGCTATTTCGTCTTCGGTGAGCAATGAATCCAACAAGAGGGGATCCTACTCCACACATAGGTAAGTTGCGCGGAACAAACCCGGAAACGAACTCACATCGGGGTTATACTGCGCATATTCTTGGGCTGTCCTTGATGCATGCCAATGATGTTGGACATCTGAATCTGAAACACGTACCACGAGCCAAAGAGGTTGTCGAAAATGGCCGTGTGACAGACGTCGCGGTTTTGAAACGCGAGTATGAGCTTCGGAAGAGACGCGCCGCCATTGATCTCATTGATTCCCAGTACGATGGTGAGCGATGAGATTGCCGACACAGAACGTCGTAAACAAGTGGATTATATGGAGCCAGTCCCCGTCATTCGGCACGGACCATGTCGCACGCCCACGGATCATGTTGATAAATAGTACTACACATGATCTACTACCTAGTCAAGTCTCATACATCATCTCTCATCCACCGCTCCGTTTTTAGCACTTTCTGTCACCGGGGACGGCTGAGAGCGTTGCAAGAGGCCCTCGAGACTCTGCTTCAGACTCTCCCGTGCGCCCTGAGGCATCGGAACGGCGTCTGCGGCAGTCGTCTCCATGTCTGGCATCTGAAGCGGTTCCAGCAACGGCTCCCAGTCGCTTCCCGCGTCTTTCTGTGGTGTTTCACCTTCATCCGGAGGGTGCCTCATGCTCGGGAACAGAGGATCAGCAACACCTAGAATCTGACTCCACTTATTCAACGCTATACGCATGTTTTTACTATCCGGCGGAGGTGGGTCTCGAGCGGCCGACGTGAACGGGGAAGATTCATAGAGCGGTTTGAGAGGGGCGAAACCCCCCCACTCCAAAAATCCATGCCCAATTGCGGCCTTCATTGCTCGCGAGCGTGATGGTGGTTTCACTGTACTCCGAAAGGTAATGGCGGCGTCTGGATAGGAACAGTCACTTCATGTCACGTCCCAGAAGTGGAAAGAAAATAATAAATAATAAAGCGAACCTGCCCGTTTAACGGTCAATGTGACAAACCGAGCGGGATCTGGGGCCCGGTCCTGGGAAGGAGAAGGGCTGGACTCGCTGCAAGTTTCCGGGACGAGTAGATTCCTCAGGTCATCCAAGCCAAGACCACCCTCAGGACGACCGAGCGGAGGTGGAAGCATTACTTTAAGCGTCGTGCCTTGTGGCGGTATGAGGAAGAGCGATCTGGGTAACTCGAACGCTGCCCAGCAAATTGCCTGGTACTCTGAACAAATTTCCGAATCCTAGGCTAGCATGAATATCTATAACACACAATGCAGTTAAAAACGCACTCGCAATAAACGATAGTCTCGTATGCGACCAAACCGTCGCTCTACCGCTCTGAGGCCATGAAGAGCATCTACCATCGACTCGGGGACACAGGAGAATCTGATTTGGATGGTGCGTGGTTCCCGTTCGGTGCAGCCGTCTTCCCAATCAGCGTGTCCGGCGTCATCTATGTGAAACCGTCTCCAGTGATATCTTGCATGAGATACCGTCTGCGGGAATGTATGTACGATGTTCCGTCGTGCAGCCTGCTTGATAGTACCGACAAACATATCATCAAAAGACTGCTCAAGTGACAGCCACGCCACCGTATTGGATTATGTAAGTAGTAAGAAGAAGAAAAAAAAAAGTCGATTTTCTTCATGTCCTCATCCCGCTTCGCACCATACCGCGATGTCCTTGCAGCGATTTCGACGAGGACTGGTTCCCCGTTGCCGTCGTTGATATTTTCGTTTGCTGTACTCCATGAGCTGACTGCCATCATCCCTCTGGTTGGCATCTTTTATGCTGCAAGGGGTTTGCACGTCGGTGAACGCGTCGTCAACACGTTTACACCCGGCGACCCCAACGCCGGGCTACGAACCGGATGGATGAACAACCAGCTCTCCCGATGGGCCGACGAGGGCGAAAAATGGGCCAACCGTGTTGGTCGCCGCTATGGCCTGTTTGGGTTCGAGAAAGGTATGGGCGCCGACCACGGTGAGACTCATCCTCTGTCTGGGCGACTAGCAGGAGACGTGGCAAACGCAGTGTTGGCCTACAGTGCCACCAAAGTTCGTTCTTTAGCTACTCCCATCGTTTTAGTTTGACTTTGATATGGATGTCAGGCCCTTCTACCGGTCCGCATCGGTTTATCGTTCTACCTATCCCCGGCCTTTTCAAGAAGCATAATTGAACCCCTTCGCCGCAGAATCATCCGCAGGAACAGGAACAGATAAGATTTCGACAAGTACGTAAGGTTTCCGCACTACCTCAGGATGATTTCGTTTTGCCGCCCCAGTCGTAGCGAAGAGCTTTGACGATCGGCAGAGCATCAGCCAAATATTTGCATTTCTGACCCTCCGATGCCCGCATGTCTGCGATACTGCTCGCTAACTTCATCTCGGTCTTTAGGTTCATCCGAAGCGAAATCCATTTGTGCGGCATATGCCTCGCGTTCGCGCGACTACCCAGTTGGACCCAATGACCGCTCAACCTTCTGTGTGGATTTTTTGTACTTTTCGATCAGGGTCTTTGTATTTTCAATTGCGCATTCCCTCGCATGGATAAGTCGTCTCGCCTTGGTTAGATCTAGACCGTCTTGCATGGTGCGATAATCGGGGGTTCTGTTCCTTGCCTGCGAATTCTCTTGGATAGGGGAACAGGCTCCTTCAAGCGTTGGCTGCAACGCAGCCAACTGGGTGCGCAAGGTCGCCAACAGATCGTCCAGCATTCTTAATGTCTGAACGCATTCCTCCATCTCTTCAACTTTTTTGAACCGGCGACAGACCTCACTGGCACAAGTCTCGATGTGGGTGAATCGAACTGATCCTAGTAAAGTGCCCCCGAACCTGAATGGTGTGCCCTGAGCTCATTCCCGCTCTGAGAGGCAAAGGGCGAGGACCACTCACCACCGACGGACGACCACTACCGCATCGAGCACCCCCTCCTTTTGCATCACCCTCAACACCCTCTTCCCCGCCCAGCGCTCCCCGCCATCCTCACACCCATCCTCGACCTCAAACTCGTCCGGTCCGCCTAACCCTGTCCGACCCGGTTTGACAACCATACACCGCCATGCTGTTATCGCGTACGCTTGCGCTTGCGCTTGCTTCTCTCCTACCTCATGGTAGCGAGGTGCCCGTCTGGCTTCGTCTGCCGTCCTCGCGGGGAAGATATATCCGACAAATGTAGAGCCACGGTCTCGGATCTCTTGGGAAATCGCTAACGTCGACAGATGCGCAGTTTCAGTCTCAAGCGCCATGGAGCCGTTTGAGGGGGCCAGTGTTGCCGTCGTCGTTGGTTATTGGACGTGACTGATATCTGTCAAGTTTCTGGCCCATTTGGAGTCAGCTTTTGTCTTCCAAAATGTGGCTGTGACGAGACTACAGAGATGATGGCAAAGCATTCTAACTAAGCGTCATTGTAATTAGTCGCCCCGTAGAACGCTTCTCTTCTTCCCCGTATTGTATATAGTCCGAGTCAGCTAGTCCGTGCGTGGCCAACGCCAAAGGGATGCGTACACCCAAAAAGAAATATAGAGTTCTCTAAAATGCCGTATGTGCGTAGGAGTGGATTGTAGCAAAATGAGTGATCAAGTTCACAGACGAGCACAAAAAACACAAGAGGCACACAAGACTCGTCCCTGTCATAGCGGGCATTAGAGTAAGTAGCTTTCGAGAGGGAAAGAGCAGAGGCAGTCCTCATCTATAGGACGTTATTTAATATCCCCCTCGATAAGCTCCACGTCCGGCATAACCAGACATGGACTCTTGGGAAGCGTGGCCCATCGAGTTATCTCTCGAGGGATACGGTCGATGTATCGGTGCTTGTCTGTACCCTTCCACAGGCGAAGATTGCATTCCAGCCTGCGGTGGATACTGCACTGGTGCGGGTGACGCAAACCGGGGTGGCACCTGGGGTGCCGGGGATGCATACCTCGACGGAGGTCGGCTCGTCGGTTCCGGTGATGCATATCTAGGAAGCGGTGCATTCGGCACGTCCCCAAGTTGACCATACCCGGTGTCATTCAACAGTGGCAAGTGATCCGCGCTCGAACCAAGCCGTGACAGTTCGATCGTGCTCAGCCTCAACGGCACCTTGTTCGCATATCGATCGAATACCGACGGTGCAGGGGATGCACGGCCTGCTGCCGTCGAGTCCGCGTACTGGTAGTAGTGCTGCGTCTGTTGGCGATAGATCGAGCTACTGTCCTCTCGGGTGGGTCCAAATATCGCGGTGGACGCGGCGGAGCGGGCATCCCAATCCAACTCGCCTCTGTCCCGGCGATACAGCACTGGATCGTACTCAAGGTCCTGCTGTTCGATACCCGCAATGCGCACACCACCCTCGACGACCTGTGCGTCCAGCTTTTGTCCGCCGTATTCGTCCAGCCGTGCCTTGCCGGTTCCGGTCTTGCCCTTGTACACGTCAGCGAGAAGGGGCATCATCTTGGCATGCAGCATCGGCGTAAATAACTCTGCGTGGAGTGCTGGGTGACCGAAACGTTTTTCGAGGCGGTTTCTGGAGTCGTCTGCACGGTAAGAGTGGACCTTGGCTTGACGCAGCTCCGCTTCCGAGGGAATGTAGTACATGAACTTGCCGTAGAATGTCTTGTGCAACCAGATCTTAAAGATGATGACGAACAGAATTGGTGGGACGGTCGTAATCCACAAGAAAGACTTGAATTTGTATTGGAGACCAATAGCTAAAAAGTGGCATTTACTTAGCAGAGGGGAGGGTCAAAAGAGAACTCGGACTCACTGAGAACCATGAGCAATTGCATGAGGACCACTGACACCAACAACCTGTTGACGATAATGTTCCAAAGGCGCTGGGAGAGGAAAATGGATTCAGTGGGATGTTTCCCATGTATTTCAATACCTACCCCACCGGTCTCAACCTGCGTGATGAACACAAACATTAATTGGTACTTGTATACCCACGAAGAGATCCAGAACACGATGGCTCCGGCCAGGGAGACAAGGGGTGCTAACGGCGCAAAGACGAGCGCAACAGTGGCCATGAAAAGCTGTGAAAGGTTAGATGTAAAATGGAACTTTTGCAGAAAATAGTGGGCATACAATGTTGGAACTGGCATGGAATTGGGTGGTGAGTACCTCGAGCGATGACACGAACAATCGACTCACTAGTAAATATCATACTGGAATTCAGGTGGTTGTGTCCACTCACGAATGTCCCGAGGGGTACGGCCAAACACACTAAAGGGGAGCAAAAATCAAATGTTGTCCACTCCACTCCTTTTGAGCAGGTGTGCTTACCGTGTCTTGAACGAGGTCCACACGAGGTTCAAGATCTGAGCCAGATCAAAGATCGCGAGGAATCCACGTAGACTAGATGAACCCTTTTCAGCATGTTTACATTCTACACACCATCATTCATTTTCGAACATACGGGAAGAACGTGAGCCAATATGAGGCCTGGTTGACGTAGGTTTTGTTGATGGTGGCTGGCAACGCTGAATGGGATAAGCTCAAATCAGCTAGTAATTCGTATCATGAGGCTAGTCAATACCTACATGATAGCTTATCGATGATCCCTTGGAAACTGGTATGTTCGCCAATTTCAGTGACGACCTCTTCGGCAGCGACTGCAGAGGCATTGCTTAGATTGCCAAGAAAATCAGTATCGTTCACTGATGACTTACTGAAAAAAACACCAATCAAAGTAAAGATCACTAGCTGCGAGATAACCAAAAAGGTAAAATAACGATCAACGACAGCCCGATCCAGACTGTATATCCGTGTTTGCTCAGAGTTGTCAGCGCCTTTCCAGTGTGTTGTACCCTTACCGACTACGTGTCCGAGCACCTTGAAAGCGAGTGATCCATCGCATGATGATGGGCAAGAAAAATCCGAATAACGCGGAGACTGCGGGTGGCAAGACACCTGAAATGAGCGCAAAGGAATTCGGGGAGGCCTTAGACCATTGAGACAAAAAGCCGACGTATGCGGATATCTGTTGAGAATGTCATGAATGGATCACCGTACGCAGGGCAATGGCAAAACGCACTGAGGACAAGTTGGCGAGAATGGAGATGACAAACAGCGGGATAGTGTTGAAGAAACAGACCAACACCAATAGGAAGAAACCGATCGACTTGTTTCGCACCAGCTCTGTAGTTGACTTGTTCAGATTCTGCCAAATCTGCGGGTTCATGATGGCACATGATGAGAAAGCGAGGCGAAGCAGGACTGCAAAAAATGACGCACGATGTCTTTGGGATTCGGTGCTAAAGTAATATCCGTACCCTTTGGATGTTTCTTGCGAAGGATATGTGCCACAATATGAGCATATGCAACTGCAGCCATGGACGCAAAACCATAGTTTTCTGCTTTACGGCTATCTATCTCCTGACGATAATCTTCAATCGCCTTCTCTGTGCGCTGAAGTTTTGCGCTACAAAAAAAAGTGAGATGACCCATCACTTCACCACCAAAGACACATGGACTACATACGTGTAAAAGTCGATCGCATCCTTCTTCACGCCACCTATGCCAAGGAGACCGCCGATTCGAATGGAAGGGCGCTCCTTGGCGATTCTTCCGCCTTTGAGATAGGTGACAAGCACCTGTTCCAGCTCGCGTACTGCCGTGTTGTGGTATTCAATAAGCTCCGGAAGGCGTCCGACTTTCCGACCAATATGTACCGATGTCGTTGGATATGGGACCTGAACGCTCTCAAAGATCGCGCGGATTCCTTCATCACTTCGGTATTTCTTTGGGACATCAGTGACGATGAGCGTCCGGGCGTAAAACGATTCGAGATACTCTGGTGAGCGGAACCACTCCTCGCGTAGGCGCAACATATGTTTCCAATTATTCCAAATGAAGAACATGACGAGACCACTGATGGCATATGACATTGCGACGTGAGCGAAGAGGTAGGAGCCTTGAATGTCGCGGATAGTGAGTATAGACAGAATGTCGCGGTCAGTGGATGGGACATGCTGGGTATTGTAGACAACATCGATGGGTATGAGTATGGCGCACCCGAGCAATGCGATGCAACTGAACAAGGCCCGCGTCATGCGGGTGAAACGCAGAAACGTGACGGCGTCGAGCCCAACCTTATCCAGGAGTTCTGGTTCCCCCGTACGGTAGAGGGGTGGTAGCCACCCTAGGAGGGAGTCGGATATCCGGGGTGGCGATTTGTCTCCAACGTGGTATTTGACTTTGGGTTCGTAGATCACCTGCAGGTTTCATGTTAGGAACTCTGTGGCATGTGGGACGCAGGCAATGAAACATACCCTGTTCTTGGGTCGTAGGATGTTAAATGCCACTATTGTGGCTACCTGAGGTGGCGGGGACGTGATAAATGATGTGAATCCTTCGTGAACGCCATCGACCTACCGAGATGATACTCATAAGGGCTACCTGTGAGCCGACTGCAGTAGGCACCAGCGTTCTTGATGTATTTTCATCGATGATTGTGCCAATGTCAGCCATAAGGTGAAGAGATTAGAACGAGTCACTGTGAACTCGACGATTGGAAACGAGAGTGAGTGGGTCGGTACAGTTACAGCCGAGTTTGCGCAGGGGAAAGAAGACAAGGTGGGTCAAGGGAGTCCGCGCGATCTTTGGTCAGTTGCCGTGGCCGTGGAAAATGATTAATGACGGGCTATTGTTCCCTTTTTTTTCAGCCCGCTACGCAGTAAAACAACGGATTCGAGATACGGGACAAGTGAGCACGACGAGTCTGGCCGGAGAGTCGCACTAACACCGACTACAATAGTTGACTTGAACGACGGAAGCGCTGAGCAACGGTCTCGAGGCACGGATGGACAAAATTACCCGCAACCGAACACAAGTACTGCTCACACTCGAGTTCATGTACAGGCCCAAGTGTATGTCATGGAGATACAACCTCTGTAACGTCTCATTCACCAGTTGTGGTAGCACCTCTGGCATCAGTCCTGCAGCCTTGCAGCCCTCCCTCTTCGCGGTACACTATCGATATCCCAGCATCACAAATGATACACAAGTTGATATTCACAAGCAGGTAGTGCATATCACGAGTTGTTAGCATGGGTCCGAGATGGAAGCAATGACCAGTGCGCTACATATCAACGTTCAACCCTTGGGGTCACGGTGCTTTCGTCTGCAGATTGGTACAAGCAATAATCGGTTTGATGCCTCCGCCTGAGGATGTCGAAAATTGCCTGGAGGTCGGATGCTCTGGAAGAACTCGCAGGCCTCCACCCCTCGAGCCTACTAATCATCTCGACACTTCTGCCAACCGTAGTCCTCCACAAGCGGCAAGCATAATGCAACTGACCCTCGGTGTTTCCTTCAGCATCGCATTACTCCATTGCCATGTCGTTTTTTCCTTCTTTTCGGACAATAACCATTAGCGATCGCACTCTCAGTCAAAACACATTTTGCCACAATGAGACGGATGAAACAGGCCGCTGACCTGTCCCGGCTGGCACATTTTGACAGCGTACGCGAACTCGTCGGCTATCAGAGGCATTATTATGATGTTTTGGTATCTAGATGGTTGCGCTCGCTGACATGTCCCATCACTCCTCGGGGTGAACTTACGACCGCGGTGTTGGGTAGCTCAAGATGCTTCCGATACAGATTGACAAGTCAGCTGAAGGCGCCGTCCGTCAAACAGGGTTTCGACAGTTGGGATCGCATCCCAGAACAATGCCGGACGATTAATAGAGTATGTGTAGCTCGAGGTTACCAGACATAGGAGAGAACCGGCACCATAAAAACAAGTCTGGGCGTTTTTCTCTTATCTTGACGAGCCGACATACGGTCTGCCACTTGCCAATGCTAAATGGAGCTAGTCGCTGCGGCACTGGAAAATACCTCGATCAAGTTAGCGTGACAAGTCAGCCAAGGGGTACATTCAATGACACTGGTTTGGACAGCGTCCAAGGCAACGCTCGACGATTGTGGAACGGAGATGCTTGCTCGGATAAAGGTTAGTAGGTCGGAGATGTCGATCAAGGAATGACTGGGTGATAGGTAGCTTTCTGTTTTCGGATCGATCGAATGCTCATTAGTGAACGCCGCAAGAGCATCTCTGCGAGCTGGGCAAGTGAGCTCATGTCGCCTCAAGATCTCCTCTCGGTGGCCGTCGCTCGGACCTATTGCTCGACTAACACGAAGTGTCACGATCCAGGAGGAACTCCTCGGATTCATGGCTGGCTTGACCATCGCGTCTCTCCCTACCCGATCAAGAAATCTTTGGAGCCGCGTCTGGGTGATCATCCCAGATAGTAAAGAGTTGCAAGGATGTATGACACGTACGAACCGCACACATTATGACAATTTTATAAATTACATTCAATACTACAGTTGTGTGTTGCAGTCCGTGTCTGCCATGTCATCTAGTGACCAGCGTGAAAGTTTTAGTATGCGGATCTTGGGGTACGGCGAACAGCCAGGCTAGTCAGTGTACGAGCAACAGGCGACGAATAAATGCTCCTGCACAGCTGTCGTCCTCGAGGTCAATCTGTGCACTGATTCGAACCGTTAGTGTCCACCATGGGCTCCGGAACGCCAGGCGATCCCAAGTCGTCAGGGTCTCACTGACGTCAGTCACGTCCTTGATAACAAGGCGTACATTGAGTGTGGCCATCAAACAGTTTGCATACCTTGGTGCCGCGCTTCAGGTTAATATGGACTACCCCACGAAGCGGCAAAAAAAGAACCCACAGCTTTGACGTGATGTAAAATCTATCTCACCGGTGAACGCAAGCGCAACAGACAGGAACGCGAACTCACACTGCCAGGTGGCATATAGTTATTTTGTATATGACAGCTAGGATGAGTTCGACCACGGCGGCCGTAGTGGTCACCAAACCAGTCTCGAGAGTCAGTTTGATAAGCTCAGACAATATTGACCGGATAGTCCCGAATTCCGATCTTCCTCGATGGAGCTGATTCGTGGGTGCGAGTAGAACACTCCCTTGGTGTAAAGTAGGGTGTGTACTTTTAGCACAATATGGAGAGGAGTGGTCCAATAGGACGCCCAGTAGCTCAATGGTGGAGAAATGTAGTGTACGAAACACTATGTACTCCGAGATTATGTAATACAAGTGGCTGTATGACTGCACTGTGTTTGCGACACCCTTGGCAGCAGTTTTTGGAGATTCTTACCATCTTAAGGGGGGATTAATTTGTAGAAGCAAATATCCCTCTGAGGTTAGTGCATCACCAGACAATCTTTGCCAATTCCTAAAGTGGTTAGCTGGCCATTTCCCACACACTAGTGGCTATCTATTAGTGGAATGCTTTAAATACATAGCTGTAAGATTGTTATATTGGGTGCTCTGCACCCTGTCCTCACTCCTTACTTACACTGGTGAAGTGTACTGAGTGGTATTCACAGATGAGTAATGTAGGAGTAATATGAGGATTGGCCTGTCACCAGGACGGACCTCTCCTTTTTATCTACAGTGACCTCCAAAACTATTGCAATGTTTGGTGAATTTTCATTGTCTAAGATATAGAGCATGACAGTGTGGGAATCGTGCTTAGTCATAGTGGGACTAAATATAGTGCATGCTCTTGGCTACATGATTGCTCCCTAGGTCATGTGATTTGGCTCAGTGGCTGTGACAATATGCCAATTTCAGAACAGCAGTACCATTGCAATAGTTTTGCACCTTTTATCAAAAATATGAAATCTCATTGAAATCATATGATAACTTGGTAATGTTTGGTTATACAAACAAAGATAGACATATAAATATTATTTCTGAGTTTGAAATAATTCTCACACATCTTTATTCCCAACCACATTGTAAGGTTGTTGTCTTGGGTGCCTTGCACCCTGTCCTCACTCCTCACTCACACAGGTGAAGTGTACCGAGTGGTATTCACAGATGAGTAGCGTAGGAGTAATATATGAGGATTGGCCCGTCACCAGGACGGGCCTCTCCTTTTTATCTATCTACAGCGCATGTGATTACCTCGTATCACATGCGCTCGTAAGTACGTAATCAGGGGTTATTACCCTGTTTAGTATCTAC
>JBBPKT010000073.1:0-45787 GCA_038089395.1 Pulveroboletus frians
GAAGAAATCCTCGGGGCCAAAGAGAAATGAGTAAACGAAATGAGGGAATGGAATGGAATCAGACTGAGCCATGTGGCGATTACACGACGTCCGCCACTGTCGCGGTGGTGGGAATGTTCAATCGTGGGGTGAGGTGTTAGTGCAACCGCTGGCCTATGAGTTCACCATATATAAGCTTTTCCTCTCTTCGCAATGTGCTGCTGCGATTGCT
Source organism: Pulveroboletus frians (assembly GCA_038089395.1). Lineage (NCBI taxonomy): Eukaryota > Fungi > Basidiomycota > Agaricomycetes > Boletales > Boletaceae > Pulveroboletus > Pulveroboletus frians. Next base: position 212 of record JBBPKT010000073.1, read on the forward strand.
ACGGTCAGTGTCGTCTGTTACACACTTGACTAGAGTACGCAGCTGACAGAATGGGCGGGCTTTTAGCGTAGGTGAGCAACGAGAAGTTGCCAACGTGTCTCAGCTGCCAAGTGAGTGATCTGTCAGATGGAGTTTCCTACTCAACCTGTCAAGCCGCACTCTGCACTCGTTGAACTGGATAGTAGTTGCTGGTGACGTCGATTCGTCACATGATCTGCTCATCGAACCGGTTCTCACGCTGTGAACGATCTGGCACTCATCCAAACAGATGCCACCAAGGTAATTACACGCCTTGGCCCCCGAGTCCTTGGCGCACGAAGCTCAACTAACCCCGGTTGTTTTGATGGTAAAAAGTACGACTAGACGATCATACGTCCAGGTCGACCATATCGTGTGACCTTTTCGGCTTGCATTGATCGGCGATGAATCGATGATGCCACATGAACGCCACAGAACAATATTATTGGGTAGTCCAACAGCCTTGCTGAGTCGAAACGTAGTAAAACCGATCAGCTCCCCATAGCATGAAATTGGCCAGTCGAGATTCCAAGACTGAAAACCTGGGAAGGAGAAGGAAGAGCCCCGTCCTGGGTTATCGCTAATTAAACTTATCAACCCTATCTTAGGGGTTGGGAAAAGTCAAAGGATTCCTTGTTTGTTTGCTTTTGCGAGAAGCAGCTGGGAACCACTCGGGGGTAAACACTACAATTAGGGGGTCGGGCCAGATGGAACGTGTACGACTGTCATAGGGATGAACAGGAAGGGAATTAAAGATGATCTATCTACGAGCAACTATCGTCGATGTGGCCTCGATGTACTTGTCGGCCGGAATGACACGGTGGGCGGGCTTACAGCAGCTGGGAACGAGGCCGAGAACACAGTGATGGGAACATCAAGGCTTCGAAGATTACAATGTGCACGCACGAGCCGTACACGAGGAAACCATGATGCAACTCCGTCACTGCGACGGGAGTTCGGAGTTCGGAGCGAATAGTACTTGCAATCCTTTCGTCACCATCATATGGGCTCGGTGATGAAGACGTCAACGTTCACCGCTGCTCGGAGGGAGGAGCGTTGAGATGGCGAGTTGAGCTGCTAGTATCCGAAGCAAATTCGCAAATTCGCCTTCTGCCGCACGGCTCACACGTGTTGTAGGTGATGTTCTCCGACACTCACCTTCTGCTCGACCCATGTCTTGGATAGGCAGTGATAACACCTGGCGAACACGAGGTCCAGCCCTCCCGATGATAGAAATCCCCTCCGTTCCCAGCATCCTGGGCCGACTTTCTGAACCTCGACGATGACTATCCCCGCCCATGATTCTGAGCTTCCGGCCCAAGCACTACAGAACCCGATTCCCGGAAGTCCTCTTCTTCCCCAGTATGGCTTTGCCTCTGAATTCTCTTTCGATTCTCTCGTCCAAGACAACCCCTTCCTCTTCCGTGTCTATACTCCTAAGACCAGCTCATACGTTTCATCCCATGTAACTGAGCCCTACTTCGTTGGGCAAAGGTTTAACGAGCATTTCACTCGAGAAGCTGAACTGCTGAAAGATTTCCCCCTTGCCCCTGGCGAGTCGGTTGCCTCCGTTTGCACGTATCAGGACGTCGCCCGGCACATGGACTGGACCCAGAGACATATGTCCCCGTTTATCTCGACCACATTCAGCTTCGCCTGGGCGATCTGGGAGGCTACTCGCCGTTACAGAGTCGGTTTGAAGCATGATGTCGAAATCGCCGTCATCGATGCGAGGTTGCTCGCTGGCCGGGCGGCCACCGCATTGGAGTTACTGCGGAAAGGTAATTCAAGGGAGTAGGTCCACTTAACACCCCCATCTCATCCAAATTTACTCACCGAATTCTCCTAGGAGACACCTTGATTACTGGAAGTGGTACAGATATGCACTGGAGTCGCAGGACGTTCTCGTGCACGGAGCTATTCCCGCCCCGGCCGTTCTAGCATCCGTCCCGCTTCTTTCTTTGATTGACAAGCTTCCGTCCTACTTCCTACGCCAAGATCTTGGCCCCAAGTCATCACCCCCCTCGTTGGACACCGTGTCTTGGGATACCATGGAGCGGAAACCGAGTTTCCGACGATTTTGTCAAGATATGTCTAACCAATTTTTGCGACTCTCCGCTGAGCATCGCCTGCGTGATGCCACCGGAGGCTCTGTGCGACTGGCAATGGCCCTCCTCAGACCATGGTTCCACAGAGTTGTTGCCGATGATTTTTCGGGAGCAACTGACAAGGCTTGTACCCTTGCCTTTATGATTGCACAGTGGCCTGCCCAGTGGTGGTCACAGGACCATCTAGAAATGTGGGCGGTCATCAAATCGCTCATTCAGGCAGTCGCCGAGGAAGTCAGGGAAAAGCAAAGAGGGGAAGTGAACGAAGAAGTTCGCAGGTTACGAGGCGTTGTAACAGACCTAGAACGCGTCGTGGAAGATTACGAGGAAGCCGAAGTGATTTCCACCGTTGATCCTGCAAAAGAGAACGATATCGAGGAAGAAATCGTAGCGCTACCCCCCACCCCCCCGCTCACCCCGCCGCCATCTATTCCACCGTCTGTCACTGAATGCCTCTACCCTGTGCCTGTCAATCCAGCCCCTGTTGTTTCTGTTTCGCCACCCACGACGCGAGATATCACTTCGGCTATTCAACCCGTGGAAGGTTCGGATAATCCTCGCCCAACAATAGTTGTACTCTCTCCCACTGTCATCGTACATCAACAGCAGGGGCAAGAGCAGTGCTCTCCTGCGGAGACACACTCGTCCTCACAGGGCGACATCGCAAAGTCGCGAAAGGCCCGATCACACACGTTAGTCGGGACAGCCTCGTGTATCATTACCGGCGTTCTCGTTGGCGCATTTATCACTCTTTGCATCGTCAATTCCCAAAGACGCACCCTCATTTACCTGACCTAAATCCTGGTCTCAACTCGAGAACTAAACCCCCAGTCCGCACGCTTCTCACAACTCAGAACACAACCTACGATGCATTCGTATTTCGGCGACAATACTTTATATTATAGTGGTATTTATTATCGTGAGCTGGGGTACCAGCCGTTTGTTGGCACTAGCGAAATGTACTATGTAGTATGTACTGCAGCACGTGTAAGCCTGTACGCATAGGAGATGTTGACTTGGCACAAATAGAACGTCCAAAACGAGTGTCACGCAACCATGAACTTCTTTTCTACTCAGTCTCACCGAACTCAGCTCGTCCTCACTGCAGTGTCGACTTGCGTGATTACCTCCACATTATTCGCCGCCTATGATACGTACCGCCGGAGAGAACGGCGAAGAAACCTTGATGAAGATGTCCTACGGTCCATAACTGCTCATGAACCTTCAGCTCGACTTCCGACGGTGACTGAAGAGAGGCTGACCGAAGAGACATACATACGTCCCAATCGAGTTGGGGGGTACGACGAAGACCTTGTTAAGGAGCAACTCGCACGAAATTACGCATTCTTCGGGGACGAGGGCATGGCCTGCGTCCGCACGGGTTCCGTGGTCGTCGTGGGTTGCGGGGGTGTCGGTAGCTGGGTTGCAGTTATGCTGGTTCGGTCGTGCGTGCAGCGATGCATCCTCCGTCGCCTTGCGACATGACCGGCTCAATTTCACTTCTGCAGCGGGGTCTCAAAGATACGGCTCGTCGATTTCGACTACGTGACGTTGTCGTCTCTTAACCGACATGCGACGGCCACCCTCTCCGATGTTGGAACTCCAAAAGTGGGGTGCGTTGAACGGACATTAAAACAGATTTCCCGTTGGGTAGAAGTAGACAGTCGGGTAGAGATCTGGAGGAAGGAAGACGGCGGGAGCTTGCTAGACGGCGCTGATTGGGTAATAGGTGAGTTATTTGGGATGTTTCTCGAAACTGAAGTGTTTGTTTCACCTCGCCTGTCAAGATGCCATTGATAATATAACGACCAAGGTGGACCTTCTGAAATATTGTCACGACCACAACATCAAGGTTTGTGCCAATCGCTTGGTGAACGGCGGCTGATACTGGCTTCCAGGTATTCTCATCTATGGGTGCTGGTGCCAAGTGTGACCCCACCCGGATACAAATTAGTGATATATCTTACACTATTTATGATCCCCTCGCGCGTGCCGTGAGGCGGAGATTACGTCTCCAGGGTGTCTCATCAGGTATACCAGTTGTTTACTCTACCGAGGTTCCCGGGGATGTCAAGCTATTGCCACTACCTGAGGAAGAGTTTCAAAAAGGTGACGTCAAAGAACTGGGTGTATTCGACGAATTTAGGGTTCGGATACTACCTGTGCTCGGTGTGTTTGGTTTACATCCACCTCTATGCTGCCTCTTACTACGCCTGCAGGTCCCCTGCCATGTCTATTCGGCTTATACATAGCCACCTACGTGATATGTGATATGGCAAAGAAGCCCATTCTGAACCCTCTACCCATTAAAAACCGCAAAAGCTTTTACGTGCGCCTCCTGAGAGATTTACTCCATCGTGAATCGAAATTTGTCGGTGAGCAGATCAAGTATGTCGAATTGCTTTGGATCATGTACCCGGTATTCACCGCCTCTTGAATACAGCAAACTGCCGATTGATGAGGATGACGTAGCCCTCGTTTTCGAGGATTTATACCTCGGGCGTTCTATTGTGCCACCGCATAATGTCCCTGCGCGACCACAGCTACTTCGCTGGGACCCCTCAAAACCATTGGTCCCAGAGAATTGTGTTGTATTCGAGTTTGCGGAAGCGGAAAAACACCAGAGAGAATGCCTTGGAATCGGCAATGCGGAGGGGCGTCGACACCCAGTAGAGGTGTGGGGTGATGAAGTACAGCGCATTGTGGACAGGAACATGGCCGAGATTGAGAAATATCGTTCATGGGTGGGGCTATAGACGTAGCAGACTTGTCGTTGGCTTAAATTAATTAGTCACGTGGTCTTGGCTGCTGGGCAGGACGCGTCTTGCCATCTGCCAACGCCCTTGCACCATACCTACTGCACGACTGGGCGATCCCACCTGAGATAGCTCTCAACCTCTTGTTCAATGGCATACGTCGCCGTCGATGCCGATGAGGTGAGTACAACATGTGGCAATTCTCGACCACATATGACTATCCTGCTTGCAGCATCTAGAGGAAGGCCCAGAGGGCCTTGAATTCAAGTGTAAGTGATGTAGCGTACATGCGGGCATCAAGCTAGAGAATATTCCTCTCACTGTCCCCGTTACAGCATTCCTTGGTGCGACCGATGGTCGAACGCAACCCGCGTCCCCGAACCTTGGCCGAGGTAGGTTTTACACTTGATATTCCCCACCGGGAGCATAACTTGATCAGGCTACCTCCCCGACCATGGAGCCTCACCACAAGGCACTTCTGGCTTTTGGACAGTCGAATTTTACCAACCCTATTTCGACGTCGACACTTCCACCGTCTTGAAGCGCTGCTACACAACATTGCTCCCGTTCTCGCCTTCTTACCTTACCACCCTCTCCGCTGGCTCTGACCTGTACGGCCCTTTTTGGGTCTCCACGACACTCATTCTTGCACTCTTTCTCTCCTCATCGCTTGCTGCCAGCATCTCCAAATACCTCTCTGCTCCGGGCGCAGAGTATGATTATAATTTTGGGTTGTTGGGGCTCGCCGCAACGATTGTTTATGCATACAATTTCGGGGTGCCAGTGGCACTCTGGTTAGCATTGCGGTACTTGGGTGTTGGCGAGTGGGGTATCGTGGATGCCCTTGGAGTGTGGGGCTACGCGTTATTTGTATGGATTCCTATCTCTGTCGGTTGTTTTGCTTGCGTGAATTATAGGAGCATTGACAAGCAAATACAGGTGCTATGTGTAATACCAGAGTCTATCACGCGCTGGGTCCTCGTTGGCGTGGCGTTTGGCCTTTCTGGCTATTTCCTCGGGGCGAATGTGTATCCCATTCTTTGCAACGTGAGTCGATTTTCTGATCTTGTATTTCGGCCGGGTTGACTCGACCGGGTTGCAGGCGGATGCAAAGGCGACACGACTTCTCATAGTCGTCGTCGCCGCACTGCACGTTGGTCTCGCGCTCACGTTCAAGGTGGTCTTCTTCAGCTACTACGTTGTCAGCGACCTTGGTGGAGGAAGTGATCCATCGGGGTAGTACTAGTCTATTTCAATGATGGATGTGATGGCTTTTCAAAATGGCAATGTTGTTTGGATGCGTTTAGCAGTATCCAGGGGTGATTAATTGACTTGTGTTATGTCACTCATGTCAATTATCTTCGACAACCTCTTTCATTTGTGGCGTAGGTCTTGAGGGGAACTCACTTGTGTTTCAAGTATAGGTTTTGTCCCATGGACACGCCCTCGATAAAGCTGGCGGAAAGTGGACTTGCTGGGTCCATCCCCTGTGATGCAGATACTTCAACGCAGAACGGTACGCATCGAGTCGTAGTGGAAATAACTTGTTCGGAATCTGCCGTTATTGACCAGGGCACCCCACATCCTCGCAGCCATTCTAACCTCGAGCTCACGCACGAGTCCAGTACCGCCCATGCAGGACGAAATGCACTTTGATATCATCTTCCGTCGTCAGCGGTCGCGCACCTCGGGGGAGCCCAAGTTCAAAGCCGTCCCCTCACGCTTCTTAAACCTCAGCGATGATTTTGAGTTCGCGGGGTGGGGTTCCATTTCCAGGATCGCACTCTCTCGCGATGACCTCTCGCACGGTCACCATGCAGTCCTTGACTTGCGCAACCAGCGAGTGCTGGGTCAATTTACGGCAAGTGCACTCGCTGCCAACGACATTTTGGGTGGCGTGTTCTACACGATCCCCAGCGTATTTGCTATATCTGGTGTATAGTGAGTTCATCGGTTCTTCCAAACAGCTTTGTGCCAACTGACCATGTCTTGTGTTGAAAGCTCGCCAATTTCTATGTTTGTTGCCACTTTAACACTATTTCTTTGGCGACCCATCATGGTGGAGCTGGGATCAGCTCTACCGATAAGTGGAGCACCTTATACTTATCTGTGCGTACTCTCCTTCATCTCATGCGGAGAACTATTGATCGGGAAGCATCACTTTCTATGCGGCAGATTGAACGGGTCAACAAAGGCTACAGCGCTCGTTGGTGCGGCGCTTCTCCTTCTTGATTTCGCTGCAACGGCTGTCGTGTCGGCTGCAACTGCTAGCTCATACCTTGCTGGAGAGGTTGCCTTGCCATTTCCACTCTACATCGGAACCTTGCTCGTGTTCGTTATCTTTACTGCGATCAGTCTCATGGGCCTTAAGGAAAGTGCACGAGTGGCGACTGGTGTGCTTGCATTTCACGTGTGTCGCTGAACGTTCTCGAGTACGAGTCGGAATAAACTCATCCATCGCCTGGATACAGCTTCTCACAATGTTCTGTCTCGCTGTAGCATCTATAGTCGCGTGGGCTTCTGCAGGCACTCTACAACTCCAGCAGAATTGGGTTGTTGGTCAGGCTGGACTGACCTCTCCGGCACATATTTTGATGCAGGTCTTCAATGGAGTATGCATTGGTATGCTGGGCTTGACCGGGTTTGAATGTGTGTAAGCTCTACAACTGGGAATACCGTACTGAACATTTGTTGCAGGCGCCCCAGCTTATGCAGCCAAGATGCGACCAGGCACCTACCCAAGTGTTTTGCGCAACCTCCATATTTCGGCTATGATCTTGAACCCTATGATGATGGTGTTCGTGCTAGCATTGCTTCCGTTAAATGTGCAAACCGAAGAAAACGTGCTATGTCTCTTGGCGCAAAGGGTTAGATTGATCTTTTCTGGTATCTATCGTGGAGTACCAATGACGAGTGTTGTAGGTGACTGGACGTTGGTTACGGATCTGGGTGGCCGTAGATGCAGTGACCGTCCTTTGCGCAGGCGTTCTTACTGGTAAGACGGGGTCCATCTCGTATACTTTTTTGCTACCTTCTCCTTGTTGACCTCTCGTTGATAGGCATAGCGAGTGCCTGTGAGCTTCTGGCCGAGTTGGCCCATGACCATGTGCTACCTCGCGCATTCTTAACCCCCCTGCCGTACACGCGGGCCCTGTACGTTGCAATTCTAATTTTCATTGGCTTCAGTGGTGCGGTCTATGCTAGCACCGGAGCAAATTTGGCTCTTGTCTCAAAGATGCAAGTATTCTATAATGGAGCTTTACATGCGAATAGTTGACAACATGTCACAGGTTTTCTGTCGTGTGGCTTTCCGTGATGACACTGTTTCCTCTCTCACTGTTGTTACTGCGTTTTTCACGGCCCCGTCTTCCACGTCTATCACGATGTTCGTGGTCCAGCGTGGTTGGTGCTGTTGCTGTGTCGATCACCGTCTTTGCGGGCAATGTTGCCATTGACCCAACGATTGCTGGGTAAGTCATGTGGTATGTTATTGACCACGAAGCTGAGATGCCCTCGAGTTGGTTTGGCCTCTACTTCCTCGCTATATTTCTTTTCTTTTCCATCACGGACAACAAAGTTGCTATTCTCCGTTGGGCCTACTGGGCTTACGACCAGGTTCCTTTCCTCCACAAACTAAGGCTGACACAGAACTGGGGAGGGGGTTTGATTCATGCCATGAAAAGGCTGAAGAGGCAGGAAGCCTGCTTGTTGGTGAGGACTGACGAGGTGCGATACACTAAAGTCGATCTTTGGGAAATTGAACTGACGAAACACTGCGTTGATGAGATCAATCAATTATTCAATATGATCCTCTATGTTCAACACAACGAAGAAACGTCATGCTTGAAGATAGTCCACTTTCACACGGGAAACATACCATCAGAAATGGAGGCCAATGCAAAGAGTATGTGACCATGTTTGTCTAGACCATGCAAAGCCAGGGTTCACGTTCCTTTTTACAGTCCTGGATGAGGCGTTCCCCCATATTACTGTTGACTTGGTGCGATTCCCTTTCTCTGACGAGAAAGGGGGGATGATTCATGACCTCGTACAGATGTTTATCGAAGGGGACTTTAATCCGCAGACGGTGGCAGCCCTTGCACATCGCCTCCGGATTCCGACCTCATTAATGTTCATGTGTTGCCCTGGACCTCATTTTCCATATCCCGTTGCCGATTTTGGGACGAGGATCGTCGTCCTGTAGGACTTCGCATTGTATTACGGCTTCTTTTGCGAGTGCTTCATGGCGGGAAGGTGCTTGAACATATACTTTGCACGATCATGTTATAGACATCTAGCCCACTTACAGGTTAATATACAGTCGAGCAAACAGGGCGATCCTTCCCACGCATCACAGCAGACGACCGATTACACAGTTGTTGACTGCCATTCACTATGGCTCGGAAGTTGCACCCGCAAGCTCAACGACTGCGCACAGTCATCGTCACAGTGCCCATTATTGGGGCAACCGCATGTGCGTCCGCGACAGCATGATTTGAAACCAATCGGGATATCTAACGGGTGTTGCGGACTCGTCACAGACGTCTTGTACGAACGACTCGTGCACGGAAAACCACAGAGGACTCTGCCTCCGCAGCAAAGTATAGAGTCATCTGGACGGTACCAGGACGTGTCGGGTAAAGGCACGGAAAAAACCGGGACGAGCGGCGACCACACGGGTTCGGGCTAGTGGATGCTCTACGCTTTTGTTTAGAAAAAAATATAGGGCGACATCTCTAAATAACATGTATTCGCACGCATGGAGACGTCCCTCCAAGGGGTCGTGGCATCGTTTGATGTCTATTTGGTCTCCTCTTGTGTGATGATGCGGGTGCCGGGTACGCGTGCGGGGTTGAACGAGCGGTCGCAGTCAGCGTAGGCAGCGCCCATACCGAAGCCGGATGAGAGTGCTATAGGCCAAGTGCGTCCTAGGAACCCCCTTGTGAGTGTGGCGTGTCGGACGAACGACGGGACGTACTCCGGAAGAGGATGACAGAGGCAACCACACCGACGCCAAAGCCTACACCACTGATAATGGGTCAGTGAACAGACAGGAGAGATGAAGATTGGGATACGTTTTGAGGAGCAAGTCGGCCACTTTGTTGAGCGAGCATGTTCAGTGCTTTAACAACGGACGAGTAAGAGAGACATACGACAACGGTCATACTGTCGCTGGGGTGAGCAGGTAAATGGCAAAGAAAGGCCGGACTTGCCTTTTGACTGACGATGTCCTCGCTCGACGTTGGTTGGGACATTGGAGAGTGCGACACAAACACGCATCAACAGCGATGTATGCGACAGATCTGTTAGGTGACACTTATGCGCAACCATCATGTCCTCACACCAGTCCCCGATGATTTCAATCCCAAAAAAGACTACAGATGAAGTCGACTGGACGACCCCAATCCGCGTTCTAATCGCAAAATCTTACGGCGAGAACCCGGAGACATATACCCAGGAATGCCAGACACTCCAACGGTGCAGACAGGATGCAGTCAAGGGTGCAGGAAGCGATATGACCGGTCTGATTTGTGCCCTTTCTCCCCTTTCCGCACTGCTTATTCAATCCCAGGCCGTGATCTTCTCTATAAATACTTTGGCCAGCTCGAACTCCTCGAGTTGCGCTTCTCCGAGATCCGTGTCAACTTCTCCTGGCACGATGCCTTCACCAATAAGGTCATCATGCAGACATCCATCGCCTACGAGAAGGCCTCCATCCTCTTCCAGATTGCCGCTACTCACTCCGCCATCGCGGCCTCTCAGAATAGGTCAGATCCAGAGGGCTTGAAGCTCGCCTTCCATTACTTCCGCACGTGCGCTGGCATGCTCACGTATATAAACGAGAATTTTTTGCATGCGCCCTCGACCGATCTCAGTCGCGAAGTGATCAAGTTCCTGGTAGGCATCATCCTTGCACAGGCCACTGAAGTCTTTCTCGAGAAATGTGTCGAAGAGAAGAAGGCGAACGCACTTGTTTCAAAAATTGCTTCTCAGGCCGCGTCCATGTATTTATCCCTCTCCGAAGAAGTAAAGGATTTCATGGGAAAGGGCATCTTTGATCGTAATTGGGTAACAATGATACAGGTATATCCTCGCTTGAAACTGTCTTGCTCCCACTCTCATCCTATTATAGATCAAGTCCAAGTTATTCGGTTCAATCGCCCAATTTTACCGTGCACAAGTCGATAACAAAGCGGGCAACCACGGTGATTCCCTCGTGCGGTTTACTCTCGCAGAGACCCTCGCCAAGGAAAGCCACCGTTCCGCCCAATCCTTCTCCGCCCTATGGTCACACGTATCACCTACGCTACCAGCGGACGCAGGAACGTCCATTCTCGAGCGCACGAAATCCCATCTCCAACTATGCACTGACCGTAAGAATGAAGCTCAACGCGACAACGATCTCATTTACAACGCCGTCCTTCCTTCTCCGGACGCCCTCTCCAGCATTGACAAGGCATCGGTAGCAACTCCTATTACTATCCAAGAGGTATACAGTGCACCTGAAGTGCAAAAGGTCATCGGACAGGACATCTTTATCAAGCTTATACCCCTGAGTGTACACGAGAGCGCGAGCGTGTATTCCGAGGAGAAAGCAAAGCTGGTTCGGAAAGAGGTGGAAAATGCGGAAAGCGCAGAGGTCGAAGTACGCAGTGCATTGGAAGCCATGAGGGTACAAGAAGGTCTCGGGCGCTTCAAAGCTATAGCAGAGGGAGTAATCGGTGCCGAAGACGAGATCCCACTGGAGGTACGACGTTGGAGAGAAGACATCGGGGTCATGGAAGACCAAGAAAGCGTCGAGACGCTCATGCGCGGATTGTCCCACCTCAAAGGTGCTGTGAAATCCGAGCTCGACTCTACCTCACATGAGTTGGACGTTGAATCTCGCGAGTGCGAGACGATGAGGGTCAAATACGATCACCTGTGGACACAGGAACCGTCTGCATCGCTGAACAAGTCGCTAAGACAAGATCTCAAGTCACATCTGAATGCTCTCGAGGCAGCTGCAAGTTCTGACCAACAGGTTTCCGCAATTTGGGACACCGTGAAGGGAGACATCTCTATAGTGCTGTCACCCGGTCTAGAAGAGCTTTTTCGTGCGAGCGTACAGCACGGTGGTGCCGAGAACCTGCTTGACCTGGAAATCAGCTCGGAAAGTCATGACGAACAGGAACGGGCTCGAATTGGACAATATACGAATGAGATAGAAGAGCGTCTTGGGAGGATAAAGAAGATTGCATACGAACGGAATGAGGTTCTTAAGGACCTCAAAGATAAGGTATAGTTTACTTGAGGTATACCCGGTTTTACTACTCACGATGTATAGATCCAAGCAGACGATGTTTCGCACCTTCTTCTTCTCAACCGTCGCAATAGCGCCGTCGAACCCACTCTTTTTGCTGCCGAACTTGAGAAGTTCAGACCATACCAACAAAGATTGGCAGCCACCGTGCACCACCAACAGATCGCTTTGCAAGAAATTCAGAACTTGTGGAAGAGCCTACGAGACATTGCGGGACGCGGACCTGGCGCGAAGAAGTGGGAAGAACGAGAGAAACGGAAGAAAGATGCCATCCGACGAATCTCGCGTACACGCGATGGTTATATGGAGGTCCGGGATGGCCTGACGTGAGTTCATCGCTTGCTTGATCAACTCGCTCGCTCACAGATGGTTTTTGCGCATAGGAAAGGGCTGCAATTCTACACCCAACTCACGGAATTGAGTGCGGCGCTTTCTCGTAATGTGAAATCTTTTATATCGGAACGGCGTTCAGAGCGGGAGAAGCTAGCAGGACAGGCCGAGGTTCAACAACGGCTGTCTGCTGCAAAACCGCCCCTGCCTCCGGTCGACACCAAGCCTCCTGTTCCACCCCCACCCCGTTCGCCACCTTCCATCGAGGCATCATTTGCTTCGATGAATCTGCAGAGCGGGACGAGCCGTTCATCGCCACTGGCAAAGCATACATCATACACGAACCTCGTTCCTCCTGTTCAACCTCAGCGTCCTGCCTCTCGTCTCCCTCCGCCGCCGCCGCCACCACCACCACAGTTACCGCGCAACTCATATACAGCGCCGAACCCACCTTCAGATCCATATGCTAGTCTCGGACTATTCGGCCCGTCACAATACGCCCATTCGCCCCTGCCGCCACAACCATCTCCACCACCACCGTCTGTACCTCAAAGGCAGTCATCGTTCCCACCACCTCCACCACCTCAATCTTCCCTTCAACATGCATCACTGGGCGCGACATTCCCTGCACCTCCACATCCTGTGCAATACTCGTCTCCTGCTGCTGCCCCTCCTTCGAGCACTCCCCCGCGGCCACTGATGCAGTATCAGCCAATGGCACCACCCCCACAAGGTTATAATCCTCAGTATTATCAGGCCTACAAGCGTTGAGGACGCAGACGAACATCTCGGATTTTATGAACTCCACCCATTAGCTAGTATCAACACCATCGACACCTAGTTCCCCTCTTTGACTGAACGTAGCTCTTGCATGGGAAAGAGCTCCGGTATGTAGACTAAATCTTTATTGGGATGACGACGACACCTCTCCGTACAACACCCTCCGTGTCCAATCTGACGCACGTTGCTCCCATATTCCGGCGGTTGAAAAGACGTTGGCAACGTGTTCGTTCCAGCGTGATTGCAGCATTGTTACAAATGGCCGCTTGACGATCCTCGCGGAAGCGGGGAGAGGTCCCGGAATCGTCGCAGACGCGTCTACCAGTCGCTCCGAGAGGAGATGCAGACTATCGCGCAGGAAGATTTCCGTCAGGCGTTAGCGTGAAATATACTTGGTGGAAAAGGGAGGCACGACTGATCATCGCGTGTGCTCGAATAAGAACCCTACGTACTCGTGACGGTGTTGCGCAGTCCTACGAAACGTCCGAACGTGAACCGTCAGCGGAATGGGTCCAGCGTTGTGAGTATGATAATGCCAACTTGGTCCTTACCTCGTCTGTATCAGGTTCGAGAATCCATAGTACACCTGTGGTGTTGTTTGAGATGTTAGCACACGTAGGAGGAAGACTGCCCTGTGCTCAGCGGGGGTTGGGTACGACTTACCCCTGCCGTTGCGACCGCACCAGCGAGGGATCCCATAAGAAACGTCATCGGTGTGATTCCGTTTCGCGGGTCAGGACAAGAGCTGGATGGTCTCTTGAGATCGTCTGTTGGGTAGTTGGGTCAGAATGCTCGGCTCACGATTTCTTCCGGGTGGGTCTTCCCACGCCGGTCCAGTGTAGACACCAAGTTGGATTAGCAGACGAAGGTAAAGTGGTACATAAGTTAGGACAAGCTATCTGAACGAGTGTACATAGAAATGTGGATGTCAATAAGTCGTCACGGCTCTCATTTGCATCACTTGACATGAAGCTTTACCATCTCGTTCTCTTGGCAGGTGATGCCCTGCGAATCCAACGACCTCGAGACTTGCCATACATCCGAGAGCAGTTGTTGACTCAAAATCACCTCGGTACCCTTGGCGGGTCCATCCAGCGCAATGGCATGATCGCCCACTTGTTGGGGACGAATAGGAGTGAGGTAAGCGATTGGCACCTCCATCGTGGTGCCCGCTCGACCTGAATCGATGTGCTCGATGGTGATAAGCGTGTCTCCAGAGGTTCGGAAGACATTGGTCACGAAGCCCTTGGCACCCTCGAACTCGCCACCATACCAGCCGCCCAATGTCCCAGTGATTTCCATCAGTACCTTTTTGTCACGGAATATTGGGTCCAATAACCAGGTGGGAGCTGCAAACAGACTTGATGAGATGTTACTTTTTGAATGATCGGGTTGTCCTCACTCGAATCATCCTCGTCTGTAGCCAAGACCCCCGGTGTCGGGGCTGAATGCATAAAGCCAACCGACCCCATGGTGCGCGGCGTTGGTGCACTTGGATACGAAGCAGCTGGGGTCGGAGCAGCAAACGGCGTTGGAGCAGCCGCCGGTGTTGGCGCAGCTGCTGGTGTCGGTGCCGACTTTTTTCGAGTGAATAAGCCTCAGCAAATACTCGTGCCTAGGAATACTTACCCAGGAGTAACCCGCATCTGCTGGTCGTGCAGGCGATGTGTTGCCCCATCCGTTGTTATTATCCGAAGAACTGCTACCCCATCCACCACCCCAATTCCGAGGTGTTCTGCCGCCGTCATTAGACCAGTTCGGGGAGTCATTGTTTACGTATGGATTGGGAGTCCGGGAGGAAGCATTCCACGCAGGGGCCCCGCCACTTTCTTGATACGGATTAGGCGTGCGCGAGGAGGCGTTCCACGCCGGCGTTTTGGCACCATCTTGATAAGGATTAGGCGTACGCGAGGAGGCGTTCCAAGCTGGGGTCTTGCTGCCATCACCACCAAATGGATTCGGCGTTCTGGAAGAAGCATTCCACGCGGGAGTTCTCCCATCGCCATTCGTGTACGGATTCGGTGTGCGACCTCCCCATCCCGGGGTGCGCCCACCAGTCGCTTGCGCATAGGGGTTGGGAGTACGTGCAGGTGCTCCTGGAGCCTTGAAACCGCCCTGCCCGAAATTCGGATTATAAGGCTTATTGAGGGGAACAAGTGTTCCGTCGGGTCTGGGACAGGGGATAAGAGCGCAACGTCAAGATTCGTTCGTGCTACTCACAATTTGCGGTAAAGCTTTTGCTTGTCGATAGTTATGACCTTGTTGCCGGTGTGTAGCTCTACACGGGCAAGATTTCCGTTGGTATCTTTAATGATCCCAATATAACCTTTTTGCGGGCCCTTGATGACAGCAACGAGAGCACCAATATCCCGATCTCGGGGGCCGCGACCCATGGCAGAGCCAACCATCCCTCCTGACGTTGCACCACCAGCCACGTGTGGGTTCATCTTACCAAGGTCTGTACCTGGCTTGACAAGGTTCCCCTTTGGTGCCAGTGATGCAAGGGATCGAGCACGGGTGACGAATACACCGCCGTTCTCGGGGATATCACGGTTGTGTAGAAAGGCGAAAAACGATTGGTGAATGTGAAGAACGCGACCCTTACGAGCCTGTAAAACATCTCAGAACGGATAAGCGAATGTCCATTGTAAACACACCTCTCCATCCACTTCTCGGACGTTGTCATTCATTCGAAGCTCGTGACCCTCAGAGTCCGTTGCTATTGCACGGTTAGAATCCCTACGCATAGATATTTGGTGAGGTTGAACAAGCCGTACTTGGCCATTCTGGTCAAGTACTCGGAAAGAGTCACGCTCAGTCTTGTAGATCACTCCGACAGTTTGTGGACTAAAATATATCAGTATCAAAAATCGTTAGTAAACTTTGCACCTACTCAAGTTGAACCAGATCATGCAGCTCGTAGTTGCCAACAATATTCGTGCCAGAACCCACCTCAGCAGCTTCTCGAAGATCTTTGGAGAACACAGAAACCTGGTCGGAGTCACTGTGAACATAAGGGAATCCCACAAGCAGGAGAGCCCACCTCTTGCATTGACATATCGGAAAGGAATGTGACTACGTTGTCAGAAACAGAGACAACAAGACCAGTTTCGTCTGTGTTCTGACCGGTCATCACTTTGACATGGTCACCCGGTTTGAACCGTTTGCGGACGCTGCGAGCTGTCACGTCGACTTTTTGACCGTCAATATCCACGCCAACTGCAGTGATGGTGACAACGTCCTGGTTGATCGAGTCGACGACACCATGTACACCGGCTTGTTCTCCCTCAAAGACTTCGACATGATCTCCGGGTTGAAGGACGGATATGGCTGCCTTTCGCGATGCTTCTGCTATGATAGAGAGATCAACTGGGTTCTCGTTCTCTGCGCCGTCTTGTCCGCGGGTAAAGCGCGTGATTTCATCCAAAGTGGGATTAACGTCATCCAGTTGTAGGGCCGAGAGCTTGAAGTCCTTTTCGATGAAACCATCCTTGTATGTGTCATTCTGAAAGACATAGACCTGATTTCGTTTGGAGACTTGTTTGCGACCATACACCTTGACTACTTCCTCGTAATTGAAGAACCGTTGGGGGGGTCGCATCGTGGAAATACTAGTGGCAGCCTTCTTCCGCTTCCGTCCATCGACGCTTGCATCATCCCTCGGATTGAGATCGATTCGCGGGATGAACTTCAGGCCAACATCCTCGCCGTTCTCGGTTATGTCCATGACTTGCGCGAGATCGCCCTGATATTTTCCGCGTTTTATACGAACCCATGCACCGGGAGCGACGGTCAGGTCTTGCTTCTTGATTTGCAAAAGACTGGCCATTTCCTCGATGGGTACTAAAGTGATACCACGGCTAGGATAGACGCCGACGAGACCTTTGCATGCCTGGTTAACCTGTTGGGCGCTACGAGCCTCCACGTATATCATTCCCGGCAAAGAGTCTCGTTCAAATGCTGATAATATTGAAAGTGGTTGAGCCGTATACTCGAGATCAATGGCCTTGCGCATGAGACTAAACACGATGTCTCGCTCTCGTCCGGGCTGTCGCAAAAGGAGGTAAGAACGCGATTATGTAGCCAAGTTTAGTGAATCATTACCTTGACTCTGACTTGCCATAAGCTTGCATCATGGACCGAGGGCATGAGCAAACGTTGTGGAACTTCGTTCATGTCACCCGTGTATCGTACGGCAGCGCGCCCGTAGCGCTCATGTAGATTTTGGGCAATTTTGGCTAGGTCTTGGTCGTTCAACTCTCTCTCCCGGCGATCAAGTCGTGCGTTAACAGCTGCTCTTCTGTTTGCATCATCTTCGTCTCCCTCGAGACCAGCATCCGCAATGAACTCATCTAGACAAAGGTGGTTAGGATGTGGTGGGAACCGCGATCTAATATCAAGACAAACCACCGCCGGCTTCTTCCTCTTCCTCCTCTTCCTCATCCTCTGTATCGACCTCGGCCTCTACATCGAGAAAGCGGTTGACTGCATTGCGTTTATGACGGTGCTGCATGGATGTCATCTGTGCATGTCCAAAAACAACGTCAAGAGGAATTCAACCTTTGCACGCTTTTTCCCGCGATGATCTTCCTCCTCCTCCTCTTCCTCTTCCTCATCGTCCTCGTCCTCGTCCTCATCATCATCCAGTGGGTCGTAAATGGACCTTCGAGACTTTCCGCTTTTGCGCTCAGTGTGGGCTTGATCTACATCTTCCTGTTCCTCGGTCTCGGGTTGAACAGGATCAGACTCCTGGTCCTGCATCGCGTAGTCGTCGTCCAAGTCCATGAGAGCAAGATGGTAAGTAGTGCGGACAAAACAGTAGACTGAGAACGCTGAGAGGGCAGTTCACGCACTCCTCTGATTAGTCAGCTTTCTACTTTGGTGCACTATAGTCGCGATCAACGCCGCCATCATTTATGACTGTGGAACTAGAGCACGCACCTCCACCGAGGGATTACTGCAGTGAATGTTACCTGAGCATACTCCCGGAATGACTCCCTTGATACCCCCGCAAGCCCCACCCACTTGGAAACACACTGCGCAGGATGTCAACAAGCTCATCGCGGAGGCACTCGAAAAGAACAAAAAGGTTAGCGATGACATTGTCAAGCTATCCGAGGAAAAGCTCGATTTTGATAGCGTGGGCACTGTCTTTCATCCTCCCGCACATCAATAACCTCCCCATTTCAGGTGTTTGTGAGTCTACACGGTGCAAAGCAGGCAGTGGTTTTAAATCTCTATCTGTCCAGTCTGCGTTGGCCCTTGCCGAAGCTGAGCTAAAGGGCGTCTCAGAATCGCTCGCTTTCTATCACAGGGCCTCGACGGACTCGGAGCTTCGTGATGCTTCCAGCTCCGCCGAAGAGCATTCGCGTAAGTTTTTGAACGAACAATCCATGCGAGAGGATGTACACAGAGCCAAGACAACTGCCGAGACAAACTTGCGCAGGACTGGCACCTGGGATAAATTAAGCGCCGAACAGAAGCGACTCGTCGAAAAGATGTTGCTTGACGGCAAGCGGGCCGGTTTGGCGCTTGAGAAAAAGCGAGATAAAGAGAAGCTCAAGGTTCTCCGGGACCAACTTTCAGAAGCATGCTTGAGATTCCTAGTTAGTAATGGCGCCTTGCATCGGAATTGGCCGCACTGACGCACACCATAGAAAAATTACAACGAGGAGAATGTGAGTTAACCACTGTTATTCAGCAGTCCTCATAGAAAGGAAATCACACAGGGTTGTGTCAGCTTCACGCGTGCAGAACTGGATGGGGTTCCAGAGGATGTGATCTCTGGGTACACTCAACGAACAGAAGGTGATAAGTTGTTATACGATGTCACATTCAAGACACCGGACATCTGGCCGCTCGTGAGTTTTAAACATCCACTGAAGGTATTCAGTCTAGAGTTGTTGGATGAAGCTCGATCACGCAAGTAACCCCTTGACACGCAAAACCGCGCAGTTGGCAAATGAGGGTCGGCTTGCGGCCAACACCGAGCCCCTGAGCACTATTCTCCGTCTGCGCAAGGAGATTGCTGAAACCTTGGGATACGATTCGTGGGCGGATTATGCAACTGAGGTTAAGATGTCAAAGAATGCTGCCAATGTCAGGGAAGTAAGTGAGACTGAGGTTGACCCCTACTGGCTGACTCAAAATCGCATGTAGTTCTTGGACGAGTTCAGGATATATCTTGATCCTATTGCAAAGAATGAATTAGAAGCCATTGTCGCGCTTAAAAACGAAGATTACAAGAAGCACGGCTTGCCAACCGACGACAACCTTTTCGTTTGGGACTATAGGTGCTTATGTCATTCTATATTACAGCATTCAGTCGATGATACGGATCCTGCTGTTAGATATTATAATCGCCTCTATGTCGAGTGCAACTTTAGTCTGGATAATTCTCTCGTCAAGGAATACTTCCCTGTTGCGTTCGTCGTTCCCGCGATTCTTGATATATACCAAGATCTTCTCGGGATCAAATTCGTCGAGATTGATAGTGAGGCGAAGGATGTGTGGCACTCTGGTGGGTCATCACCTCACTCTTGCATTGGGTATGTGGTTGATATCCGCGCAGATGTTCAACAGTTTGCGGTCTGGGAAAAGGATGCACAGGATGAAACAGGTTTTGTCGGGTATTGCTACCTCGATCTTTTCCCTCGTGGTATGTTGGGATTATTGTTGACTGCCGTACCAGATAACTCATCCCAATGTTCTAGAGGCCAAGTTCCCTCATGCCTCTGTATTTTGCCTCCTCCCGGGCTATGAACTTCCCAACAGAAGACGACACTATCCTGTGGCAGCCATAGTTGCCAACCTTGCAAAGCCGACGCCGGAGTGGCCAGCACTCATGGATCACTTCAACGTAACGATTCTCTTCCATGAGATGGGACATATTTTCCATGAACTGTTGAGTCGGACACGATATTCACGATTTCACGGAACAACTGTTGCGCTCGACTTTGCAGAGGCGCCGTCAAAGATGCTTGAGAACTGGTCCTGTACATTCCTATTTATGAGAGGTGGTTACTCACTTGAAGTGGACAGGTGCTGGGAGCCCGAGGTACTAAAGAAGATGTCAAGCCACTACAAGACCCAAGACCCGTTACCGGACGACCTTATCTCCAAGGTCATCAGGGGGTGGGCATCTCGTGTTTCAAATGTGTTCTTTGGATAACCAGTCACATGACATAGTCGCTATGTCAATATCGGGCTTTTCCACCTGCGCCAGCTTGTTTATGCGACGTTTGATCTCGTGGTGCACGACAACAGCTTAGATGTAAACACAGCAGACTACACCAAGTTATGGAATGAATTGAGAGAACAAATCTCGCACCTCCAGGGCGGAGATCAGCCTGGACAGGGTGGTTTTGGGCACATTGCTGGTGAATATGATGTTGGATATTATGGGTATGTTGTCTGAATTCCTCTCCAGTACCACCGAATTGATGTGCACACTGCAGATACATTTATTCGCTTGTGTTTGCGACGGACATGTACGCAACCGTCTTCAAGAAAGCACCGCTTGATCCTGCCCTGGGAAAATTATACCGCGACAAAATTCTCCTTTCTGGTGGAAGCCGGGATGAGATGGATTTGCTCAAGGTATGTCAACATCAAACCCACTGAGACAATGCCTGATTCATGCTAGGACTTTTTGGGGCGTGAACCGAATCCAATGGCATTTATTAATGAGATTGAACAGACTGGGCGATCTCTATGACAGCTGGGAGGAGATGCATCACTGTAATGTGACAGAGACTTTCAACGATAGCATCTGGGTAGTGACTTTTCCGAACGTCCGAACGTCCGAGCAGTCCGAACCTCGCAAACGTGACCAAACAGGCCAAGAAACAACTTGGACGACATCTCGCTACTGGTTAAAATGACCTGTCTCCTCGAACTTCCTCTCGAGCTGCTGCCAGCAATTTTTGACCATGTCCTCAAACCTCAGCACATGTACTCAATATGTCTTGTGAATAAAGCGTTCAACAGATTTGCGACCCGTTTGCTGTATCGTCGTATATTCATCTTTGCTTGGTATAAAGAAGCGAAGGCCAAGGTTTGTACCGCATCGAAGTTACTTTGCATAACTCACTCGACAGCGTCGTCCACGCAGGTTGTTTTGCTTTTCCGGACCTTGTCTAGATATCCTCATCTCGCTCGTTGCGTAGAGAGAATAGGCGAGTCCTCGTTGGTCTGTTTCAACATCCGCCCCTCACAGCACCCCGGTAGAAATCAGAGATTTTCCAAAGGCTTTATCCGCTGAGAGGCACTCCGAGGTACTCCAGCTGTGTGCTCAAGGGATCAGCAACTGCACCAACCTCAGATCTTGCACATGGACCAGAGATGGATCCCTTCATTCTACCGTGATCGACTCTCTCAGCCGCTGCGCGCAGCTGCACGAGCTGGAGATTAATGGAAACGACAGAGAATATGATCCAGCCCTGCTCACTCAATTTTCTCGTTTGAGTAAAATCTCGTTGATCATGCCCAGTGCCCGCGTTCTAGACATTTTTCCCATCTGGATTTCAATTACGGGTGAAACACTTCGCAACCTCACCCTCATCTGTAAGGTGGGGTGTCGCATGTCAATTTGAGCTAAACAGCGAGCGATAGCCTGTCCGTAGGCGTCAACTCTGGTGACCGACGAGTTTCTGGTACGACTTGCGTCGAACCTTCGAGGCCTGGAGTACCTGCACATCGTCGGGTGTCCCAAGGTGACCCATCTGGGCATTGGGACGATCGTCTGCGCCAACAAGAGCGGGCTCGTCGGGATAGGTCTCGAGGGCCTCTCACAGACGTTCGTACGTGCATTGTGCCCGTGCTTGTTCTACTCGGCTTAGTCGTGCATGCGGTAGGATATGTTTGTGTTCAAGACCACATGCCTCCCCAATAACGCATTCCGACGGTTAAAAGCAGTCACTTTGACCGTCCACATTCATATGCCTTTGGTCGAGTGGACCCGTGATGTTGAAGACCTCCTATCTTCCGCACCATTGGAGGCTTTCTCGATATATTCCACGAGCAACTCAATATGGACTCCGGTACTAGACGAGTTCTGGAAGAGTGTGATAGCAAAACATGGTCAGCGACTGAAGAGTTTCTGTGTCCATCGCATGCAGTTAAGTCTCGCTGCATTGGAAGTGATCTGTTCACAATGTCCGCTGCTCGAGCGGTTATTCATAGTGGCAGAGCAGCGCGAACTAGCAAGTCCCTAATTGGCTGCAATCTCGCTCTTGCATGATCGTATTCTCACAGGACGATGCGGCCCGCCAGTTTGCATTGGCAAAGAACCTTCGCACACTTCACATCAGCTTTCCATCGAGTGGATCTTCCGCGGTGTCTCTACCCACGCTGATGCAGACCGCGGCCTCGATCGTATCCGTTTGTTCTCCCACACTCGCTCACATTGGGTGTAACACGCGGGTGTGGCAGGTGCGGCTGGCGTGTGTTACATTGGGTGGTTCTTGTGCTCAATTACTCGCCCAAGGTCAAGAGGATTGTCCATGAAGATGAGGACGGCGCAAGGTATATTATACCAACACTGGCCCCGCAGGAGAACCCGGAAATTCCTGAGCAATTCCTCGTTATTCGGGCGTGAACATGCGAATGTTCGCAGTTGTGGAGTAGGGGGCAGGGCTAGTTCGGTTGTCACTCCTGTCGAATGGTGTACTGAGCGTAATGAACACGGTGTGATTGACCAAAGAGACTCGTCCAAAATGGGACAAGCCAAACACGTGTCGCTGGGCCAAGTGGGGGTACTGGCTGGACAGGGTATGCACTCTTCTTCCTTCTCGTCCTTGACCATGGAATGTGTGGGTCCAGTGTCAACGAGCATGTCGACGATCCGAGCACCTCACCCACGACAAGAACATCACGTTAGCCCTGCCACCTTTGCGGCCGGCGTTTCTCAGCCGTCTTCACCTCGGTCGAGTGCGCTTCCTTCACCTCCCGACAGTCCGTCAGAGTCAATATCTTCACTGCCATCAGTTGGATCTTCTTTCTTTTTCTCCTCTGCGGCTGCAAGCCCCCCACATTCCCATCCGCCATCCGACCATGCCAAAGAATCCACACAGGGGCTCATCATTCCATCTCTGACCCTCCCAGAAGCCCTTCCGCGACCGACACAGTTCGGAAAGACCATTGGAGACGTTCGTTTGCTTGTGGTTGGGGATTCTGCACACGATCGCAGTCTGGTGTCTAGCCTTTTGTTGACTGACAACGAAGATATAGTGGATGCCGGTGACTGGGAGACAACCAACGAGGGCTTCGTGCTCCGCGCTTCGACAGACTGGATTGAGCACAAGGACGCTCATGGGCTCGAGAAATTCGAACCATCACGAAACGTCGAGCTTGTTGTCTGTCACAACACTCAGAGTAATGTACGTATGCCATATCCCACGGCGAATTAATTATGACGAACGGATGTCTACCAGCCTTTATCCATATTGCCGTCTATCCACTCACCATTCCACTGCCTGCTGGAAATAATCGATCGACGCTGTCAGCCGTCCGTCGCCCTGGCCAACCTGATCGCTTCGCCGTGGACCCCGCTATATACTGCTCTTATAATCCTGACAGCTTTAGGTAAATATACTGTCCATCTCCGTCTTTCTGTGCATCCTCTTACTTTCTGTACAGGGCCGTCTGGCGCTGAAAATGAAATTATTGACACGTTTGCTCCTCATATTCCTGTTATTGTGCTTCGCCATGGCTTGGACCAAACCAGATTTCCATCACGGCCTCACATGTCGTCTTTTAGACCTTCTTCTCCTTCGGCACTCCGTAACGGCCTATTCCGGTCACCAGAGACGCTTTCATCCTTGCGCTACGAAGCAGCTGAGCGATTCCTGCGTTGGCGAGAAGTGGAGCGTGCGACAGAAAATGTTGCTCTAAGCCATCGTGACATGGCACATTACATCACCGAGAAGTCGCAGGGTTGGGACAAGGCTAGGTGGGAAGCCGAGTGGGAGGTACAGTTATCCCAGGACGTTGCTTCTCGCGCCAGAGAAAACACAGTGACGTCTCGGTCTGATGCGATCGGTCCCTCCGTCCCTTGTATGGACCCCCTGCATCTTTCCAGTCTGCTGTCATTGTCTCTTTCTCTCATTCAGCCAGTCAGAGACCGGCTGCACAAGACTATGTCGGGGGTCTGGATGAAGCTGTCCGACGGTGGGGTGCAGATCGCATTGCTAGGTAGCTTTTGCATCGGAGTTGGCATTGGCCTCGCGATTCGATAGCTTCACTTTCGTTGTCAGTGCTGGCTTTTCAGCACTTGACTGTACTATATTATCCCAGCGGGTTCATACTGTATCGGTGCTTTCGCGGATGCAACAAACTGGCTGTGATTGGGTGGACGCGGCTCAATGGTCTAGTCGCATGATACGTGCTTCGGGTGTGCCCCGCCACACGGTGGTGAAGATGTACGTGACCCGGGTTCAATTCCCGGTTGAGCCCATTGATTTTCTACCACCCACATGTCGCTACAGCCTTTTTTTTAAATTCCTTCGTACATGAGCTGAGTGATTTTACCTCAAATGTGTACAGATAATTTACTCGGAGGTTTATAACCCCATTGTCCAAGTCCATACTAATCATACACAAGCAATCAGTGGTGCCGCCATGACGGGACTACTGCGTAATCTTGGTCCTGCAGCTCTTGCATGAATCGTGCGATGACCAGGGGTCGTTCGGGACACGTCTCGTCGAAGAGCCTGTGAGGCCAGCCACCGTTCAATCGTGGCAAGAATATCCTATGAAGTCAGACAGCGTGAGCTTCTCCAAACTAAAAATGTGTCCTACTCACGGTTATAATTCTTTTTGAGCGGGAAGCAGTGACCCAGAGGTACTCTCCCGTTTCTCCATCTCTTGATGCGATTTTGTGCTGGAATTGCATCAGAGCTGGGAGGTAGCGTTGCTTGCACAGCTTATCGTTGGCTTGGGCCAACAGCGCTTGCATAGCGCACAAGCGATCAAAGCGCTTCTCTCCTTCTAACAGGAGGGACAAACAAAGATGAACATCCTTTGCGCTGGATACCCCTGCATCGAACAGGCTACCCATGAAGCTGGCGACGTTGATATCGTGCGGAGTAGGTGACACGGCTTTTGCGTCGATGGTATCGTTCTGCATATTCTCTTTTGTTAGTCCGGTCTCGATGGCGGTTTTCAATACAAACTCACCAGCTTCCACGCCTTCTTGAATGCTGCCAACGCAGCGGAGCGAATGGCACTCTTCAAGCTCTTCCCTTCCGTGTCGGACGTTATCGTCACCTTTCTAACGACAGCACGCGCGATGCGGGACGCGAGTGGTGCAGTCCCTTGAGACACCACGCCGAACGCGATCAGTGAGTCGGTAAAGGAGTCCGTTCCCCGGGCACGGTAGTCCAACAGCCATTGGCTGATCATGGTGTGAGAACCCACTGGCTTCAGCGAGGGTTGACTGTTGGACGAAAAGCTTTCGTCCGAGGAGGGAGAGCGGGTACTATGGGCGGATTCCTCTTCGTTGCTCTGTCGGTCCATTAACCCATCGGGACCGCTACACCGTGACACCGGAGGACTATCGCTCGCGATAGAGTGTTCAAGATCCTGTAATGCCACTGCGTCAAGCGTAGGCGAGCAGGCGTCATCGGCGAGCAGCATTTCGCCATTGGGGAAGCTCTTGAGGGAGGAGTCGTCCGATGCAGTATCGTCCGTGTCAAACACGAGTCCTGTTGGCGTCGGTGGAGGGGTCCGAAGGGACAGCAGCCCGGTCTTCATATACATGGGCAAGGTGTCTACCGTGGCATTCGGTAAGTCGTTCCATGCAGCGATCACCTCGGCCGTTGGCATGGGCAGGCTACTCCCCAAGAAGCACATCTTCAATCGCTGAACGTTGACTCTCAGTTCGTTGGCGAAGGCATGCTGCTGAAGATTCTGTTGGAACTGTCGTTCGATGCGCGACGCAAGCAGCTTCATCCTGTAGATCAAAATCCGAGGTATGAAATGGGTGGAGGGACGTGTTGTGGGCGTTTGGACGTCAACCCAGATGAATTTATAGGTCGTGGGCTTTTGGTCCTGTGGACAAATGTGGACGCGCTTTGACAACACGAGGCGTATCAAAACATTCGCGCCAGTGGCGGTTCTCCATGCTCCGAAGAATATACATACGGGGACATGTCCACAAAGGTCAAAGGGTGCACCCCACTTTTCCAAGCGTGCGTGACCAGCATGATTGTTGAATCCATGCAATATTCCTTGGATGAGTCAGGAAACAGTTTTCATACAGGTAATGGGGCTTGCAATCTTACGATCGTTCAATGTCAAGGCTTGAGGGACTTTATGAGACTGTCATTGCAATTCGCAGCCCCAACTTCTGGCAGGTAAACGGATCCGCTTACGGAGTGGCGTGCAAAGATGGTCTAGTTCATCACCACAACCGACCACTCGGGCAGTGCAAAAGATCAAAGCAAAGGTTCGGCTGCACGCGTCTGTCTACGACGTAGGAGAAAAACTCCCTGTCCCCGTTCCCACTGAAATTATACGAAACATTAGACGGGAATCTAGCCAAGGACGGCGCTGACCTTTGCGACTCGGGTACCTTGGGCACTATAACCCATGTTTGCTCCACTCAACGTGTCTAGAGGCCAACGGGACGTGTACAACCAGGAATTGCTGGTACCTCGTACGGGGAGATATTGCCAGGATGTGACAACCTTGCATGCGATGCGGGAGGTCGGGGAGCACCGTATCCTTCACTTCATTTCTTTGCCAGATTATTTTGGAGCTAAATCATCATCATCTTTGTCATGAATTACAGCCAATGGGATGCCGGAAATTCCTCAACAAAGGACCAGGCCATATACTCAAAAGGTGACACCGTCCGTCCATACAGAGTCCGCCGGATCAGTCACTTGTGATTTTTCGTTCACAATCACTTGCCTGAAACACAAATATCTCTCCCGAGCGCAAGGGCACTCTCAACTCCTGGAAACTGGTATGGCATTCACGTTATGTTATTGCTCAGCCCTTGTGTGCATAGTGTAAAGATGTGTAAGGTGAGAGAATTGTGAAGTACACGGAACTAGAGAAACCTTTAGAAATAGAACTTGCTGATTTATTTTTTCCAAGTATGTCAAAGAGTGCGGCCCGACTTCCTTATAAGAGTGATCGCGAGGGGGATCTATGGATCATCTCGTCAACTCTGCGGGAACTAGATGACTCACGCGTCCCTCTATCCATGTGTACACGAGCTGGAGGCACCCACTTACTCGGTCCGTTCTGTGCGATAGGCAGCAATGCCAATTTAGTTGCTATTCGAGAAGAGCAACACAGCTATATCACCTAGGTGATGGCAGAAGTATCTACTATACGAAGATGAAATAAGTGTGAACTAAATATATGAAGCCAAATGCTCACCTCAGTCAGGGCCGTAGTAAAAGGATGAAAACGACTGAGGGAAGGTGGGCTCGAGAGAATGTAAACAATGATCACAGTTAACCCCTTCACCTCCGATCCTAAACAAATCAAACAGTCAAGAGATATGCTAAACGTCGTCACGAAGTAACGATAAGAGAGGATGTCTGGCCGTAACTCCGCGGAAGAATGCTGAATGGTGCTGAACATTCCGGAATAGGGTCGCAATTCCTTCAACATGAAGCTTTACCCGGGCCAATTAGGGAGGTATATCGTGTCGGAACCTTTGACCTAGGTTGGCACGGAGTCACAGAGCACGTCCGTGGAGTGGGATAGGGTTCACATATCACGGAGACCCTCCCCTTCAAGGAGCAGGTAGAATGGGTCACTGCCCAACCGAACCCTGTTTCTTCATCTTGGAAGAGAGTCGGCGTTTGTGGAGCTTGTGTATTAGGACTGATTGGAATCGGAAGCTGCATCGCTACCGGCTGTCCCTGCCGAGAAAGTAGATGGGTGAAAGATAAGAAATACGTCTACCCTCCACGATGGCCAGAATAAGCATCTAAGATTCAATCTTGAGTGACCCCTAAGTCATCTGACAGCACGATACTCGTTGCTGACTACTACCTTGTCATCTTTCAATATCCCTGGTTGCTTAAGGGGTAAGAAAAACTTACAGACAGCGATGCTTGATGCCCTGGAGATAAGGAACCTTGAAAAAATTGGGAGTTATGCCCACACTATACCTCTAGGAGAGTTGTCAAAGTCAAACAAAAGATGGATGCTATCCAGCACACCCTTTGTAAGTCGGCCACAGGCGCAGGTGGAGTATGCCACATAGAAGACAGATGATCTCACATATGTGAAGTCGTCGAGGGGCAAGCGGGCCACACGCAAAAGAACCACGGACCAGTGGAACCGAAATCCAAACGAGAGCCTGCGAAAAAGCTGAATACTTTGAACGGTGGGTAACCCGATACACATGGAACCACTGGGATGGCTATCCTTGAAAAGCAACCCCTTTCTTTGTTGTCTCTGCAAGCCCGCCTCCTGCGAACCCTGTACCTGAAAGAAAAATTTGTCAATCCGTGACCAAAATACCATCCATCCGCCCATACCTTCCCTCTTAAGCTCCACTATATCAACGTCCGTTAATCCCCGATCGCAAACAATGCACTGGCTAGCAGGCCGCACAAGGGAGTCCGTACAGGTTCTGCATACAACGTGAGAACAAGGCCGCATTACTATAGTTCTGTGAGCTGTTGTGTCCCGAAGCCAACAAGGTGCACATACGGAACAACATTTTGTTATTAGAAAGATTGGTTTTGCAGGAAGGGCATATTGGATTCTTTAACTCTTCGGCCTTTTTGACCTCGTTAGTCTCGGGGGTCGAATCTGTTGAATGTACACTAGAGGGAATGACGGAAAATTGAACAGGAATGAACGACTTCAAGCTTTGAACACGAAAGTGGATGAAAAGGAGCTCTCAGATCCTTGGAAATGACACGCACTTAACTGCATGAGGTGGATTTCCCCCTCGACACATTGTTTGAACCTTTATGTCTTTCAATGACGACGGTGGGCCATTCGACGTATATGTAGGTGTCAGCGAGGGTAACCAGAAATCAGGCAGTTTGTGCTGCAGAGCCTCCGCTTGTTCTCGCTCTATCAGCCTGAGCGCAGCTTCCTCAGCCTCCCGTGCAAGTGTCTCGACGGTCGAGCGATCGAAATCAAGTTTCCGTTTGCCCGGGCGACCTGAGGAACGATCGTCATAAGCTCAGTGTGTGGCCGAAACCGAATGACGCACTCTCTTTTGCAGACTCGATGCCAGATGTCGAGGCGATGGCGGGTAAATTCGCGGATACAGTAAGCTGGCCCTTTTCGAAATCCCGCAGGACGCGTTCCCGTGCAGCTTCTAATGCGCGCTGTTTCTCTCTTTCTGCCTCTTTCTTGAGTTGTTCTAAACGTTCTTTCTGTCTTTTGATATCCTTCTTCTGGTTCACTGTGTGCGTCTCTTCAGCCCACATGTCTCTCGCGGGACGCACGACTACATACGGAGATCGGCATATGCGCACTCTTTGCAAAACAAGTGGCCATGATCGCAGGCAATGGGATCTCGGGCTCGTTGTAAGCACAGAGCGCAGGCATCAAAGTTCCGCATAGACTCATTCCCTAAGCGTTGCTTGAACCTTTCAATGCACCGAACACCCAGCAAGTGTAGAGAAGACATACACGCTTCGTGCCATATTCTGTCTTTTGCTTCTCAGCGTAAGAGAAAACAGAGGAAGCCGTGTTGTTCTTGCTATGCTTCGTCATGTCTCGTGGAGACTGTTGGAGTTGTTTGCCTAATCGGGATGACTATCGCAGTCACCTTATTATCTACCAAATACAACACATTCAACACTCGAAACGAACCACCCCGACCGACATCAAGAAAATACGACATCCTTAAGCTGCGTTTTTGGCATAGCCTCGACGAACGCTCTCCTCTGCAAGCGTACATGCGTCGCCTGCTCGAATGCATACGCAAAGCCAATCAATTGATACTCGCTGTACGCCGTACCCATGAAACATAGGCCAAAGGGCATCCCGGGATATCTGTCATGCACGGGTGGGTTCGGTGTCGGTTCGGTGTCATCGGAAAGAAAACCGAGTGGAACTGTTTGCAATGCATCACCACAAATTCGCGAGCGCAGAATGAAATACGTACCAGATACAAGTGGATACCCTGCAATCGCCGCAACCTTGGTTACATAGTCATAATCTGTGTACCAAAGCGGTCATGGTATTGTTCTACCGGGGAAAGTTGGACTTACCACAGCTTGACGGCAAGACAATGGCATCAAGCGTGAATTTTTTGAGCGTAGCGTCGATGCCATCTGTGCGGCCAAGTTGATAATCTTTCGCTACGGCTTGGTAGTACTGCTCATCCTCCTTGCTTTCCTCACATTTGTAAAACCTTGACCTGCGATAAAGGATATCTTACATGACAGAAACTCGCCAACTCACCTCGATTGGTCGGTGTAGTAAGGTTCCGGAAGTTCCTTATCCTTGTTCTCGTCGTTGAATCGGATGATATCCGCGAGGTTATTGACATTTTGTGGACGTTTTCGAAGTCCTTTGATATATTTATTGACCCCAACTTTGAACTCCACGGTGAGGACCAGTTCTTCGTGCTCAGACGACTTGAGCTCCTCGGAGCTAGGGAGCTCAGCAGGATCTACGATATCTGCACCAAGAGAACGAAGAACATCGAGGGCCCTGTCGAACTCTTCAACGATGGGATTATCATCTTTGATCAGCTTCCGCGGCACGCCAAGTCGTTTCCCCTTGAGAGCATTTTCATCTAAGGCTCGCATATAATCAGGGATCTCGGGCTGTCCTGTGGTTGCTTCATCATCCTCATCCTTTCCACTAATGAAACGGAGTACGAGCGCGGCGTCCGCAACGGAACGACACATCGGTCCAACGGTATCTTGAGTAGATGATATCGGAATGACTAGATGACCGGTGACCTGCGATTAGCAAACGCTCTCGCAGGGCCGGCTTCCTCGATGCTTACCTCTTGTACGAGAAACAAGCCCGATGGTGGGTTTGATCCCAACGATATTGTTTCTGCAGCTTGGAGTAATGATGGAACCGTTGGTTTCCGAGCCGAGGGAAGCGGTAGCAAGTCCAACAGCCATCGCAACTCCGCCACCAGAACTCGAACCAAAAGGATCTCCGTTTGGGTAGTACGGCGACAGAGTCTGCCCACCCCGCCCAGAGAACCCACTAGGAATATCTCGAAGCCCGGCCCATTCGGACATGTTTGTCTTTCCGAGGAAGATGGCTCCAGCCTGGCGTAGCTTCGCCACTACAGGGGCATCCCCTGTGACCTCGGAACCAAGGAGAGCATATGAGCCTGAGACAGGTATAAGACGTTGGCTACTCTGGGTCGGGTCAATAACAAGTGCATACCAGCAGTCGTATTCAAGCCTGTAGGGTTGAATTGAGCACAACCACGACGCACAAAATGAGCTCTCACCCTCCTCGTGTAGAGTCGCAATATTGTCCTTGAGTAGTAAGGGGATCCCATGTAATGGGCCACGACTGCCTTTCGCCTCACGCTCAGCGTCAAGCGCAGCCGCCTGTGCCAGGGCTTGTGGGTTTGTCTCTATGATTGCATGCAAGGCAGCCCCCTTCAAGTTGACCTCCTCGATGCGTGCAAGGTACGCCTAGATAACACATATGATGATGAAAACCGCGGGCACGATGGCGTAGGACTAACCTCGACCAGATTCACGCTCGTAAACTGGCGATTTTCAAGGCCCTGCTGGAGTTCGATGATACCTGCCTCGTAGAGGTCGGGAAACGCGGCAGACGCGGAGACCTCGCGAGTAGACATGTCTCCAGGAAAGCAAGGAACACCAGAAAGGAAACGCCATGAATAGTAACGGTCTGTCTATCAGATATGCCAGTTGTGTCATCGATCATCGATCAGGTGGACAGCGTTCGGTGTATAAGTTGAGAGTGATGGGCACATGGTTTCGGGTTTAGCCAGCCCGAGGGGAAATCCGTGACTTCGTCTTGTTGTTATACCAGTGCCCGCAGTGGCAGGCGGGTCCCATGGCGAGTCGTTAAAACCCATCATTTGCTTCGCTCGAGCCAAGGTCAAACTGTGCATGGCCTTCATGGTTTTCTTCCGGTCAGCTCTCCTCGAATGTCGGCCGATGGTCGGAATCGAACTGCGCCGGGGATCCAAGACATAAGATTGCTGTGAGATATGGATGGCCCGTAGATGCTGTCCGGTTACTTCCTGGCCAGGTACGACTCCCGGAAGCGATTCGGCTCGGTGAGTTCACGGAGCTAGAGGGATGTCGTCGACATGCAGAATGTTATCCGTCCCGGTCTGTGTACTGCAGTGACGGTGACAGAATTTCTTCCGTCGAGGTGAATTGCCAAGATGCTACGTCTCCTCTCACCATCTCAGTCATAACGTACACGGCGTGTGGGAACCTCTTGCAGCCGTAAGAATATGTTCTCCAAGAAGGGCTCAAGTCCGTTGTGAACTAGGTACCGTTTCCTAGCAGGGTTGCATCAGCACCCCACGCAATGCCGAGTGCCAAGGAGGGCACGAGTTCGGGGTGAGTGATCCCAAACGTACGCACTTATCGGTCTGGCAGGTATATTTAAATCGTACACGGGGCTTGTTATCGTGGTGATTGGCATAAAGACCGCTACGACGCCGTGGTCCCCAACGTGCCACGTTTCCCCCCGCGCTCCACAGCCTGGCCTCATTTATCATAGGTCTACGCCGACACCGGTGCGTATTCCGTGAGTGAGGTCCGGTAAGAGATCATATCCGTGATGATCGTCGAAACCCCAGTACGGCAACTCAAACCGTGCTGCACCATTATAAGATTCTCGTGGCTCTTCATTCTCCTTTCGGTTTTGGTTCCTCCCCCCCTGGCATGACCACCGACGGAAGCACAAGCACACCCATCAACCTCAGCGACAGCTGGGGATCCACCCTCGCCGCGGTTTTCGTTGCGTTAATCTTCTATGGAGTCAGCATATTGCAGACGTACGTATTTCGTGCGGTGCTACACGCATCATTGTACATCATCTTCTGTTTCTGCAGGTTCCTTTACTACGAGCGGTCAGTCCAGATGCGAATCGTGCCAACTTGGGTGTACTGAAGGAGATCAGTTACGCAAAGGACACTATGGCGCTGAAATTACTAGTAGGTTACTACCTTGCTACGGAGGGGCGTACTTCTCAGGCTTTCAGGTGGCTTGGGTGTTCGTTTTAGACACGCTTCATACATTTCTTATATCTGCAGGCGGTGAGATCCTGTACGTCTCGCGGGCTGAACAGATGATGTGCTGATACTGCCCCATAGTCTGGCAGTACTTTGTCGTGCACTTTGGGGACGATACGTTCCTTGCGTATACTCATCCGTAAGGCCAGGCTCCTTCACTGGAATCCCGTTGACAATCGGCATAGTCCCTTGTTAGTTTCCATAGTAGTCACTGTGCGTACCCCCTTTGCGACTTTAGGCCAAAACCTCATGTCGCATGGATCAGTCGGTCGTCTCCTCAACCGTCCAAACGTTCTTCATATATCGAATCTGGTTCTGTGCGTCCGACGGGCATCCCGACGACTTCCACTCATACATTCCTTTAGTTATAAAGGGCCGATTCAGATGGTTGTTCCCAGCCATCCTGATGCCCTTCGTGGTCGCTCAGCTAGGTAAGCATGCCCAGGTTCGCGTATCCCGCCACTGAAGCGAATTGGATCGTAGTCTTAGGTACCTGTGAGTGTGGGCGCATGTCGGCGGTGATGCGCTGCTGACACTTGATCACGTAGTTTACACGATCACTGCGATGGCGTTTCAAACGTCCGTCTCCGCCGTTTCGGGACCTCTGCTCACTGTATGACATAACAGTTCCTGGGTTTACATCATTCTGACGGGATGCGTTCAGAAAGTGGCCAATGCGCTCAATGGCGCTGCCATGGCGGTCGACGTCACCATCACGATCGGGTTATGCACCCTTCTTGCATTGGGCCGAACAGGGTTCGAAGAGTGTGTCCCTTTTTGCTGTCGTGGATATATCGATCTATCTCATCTCAACGTGTCGGATTATCCAGCACGGATCAGATGCTTCTTCGGCTGATCTTTATCTCAGTTAACACGGGTCTCTCGTCCGCACTGTTCGCCTTTCTCTCTGTCCTCCTGGTACGTGTTCGGCACGCTCTTCCGACGCATCGCCTGTCAGAATCTCACTTGACTCCCTTTTACGATCCTGCCGGCAGCTCGTCATATATCCCACCGATCTCATTTTCACAGCCTTCTATTACCCCCTGTGTACGGTATACTGCAATACGCTGCTTGCCAGTCTCAATACGCGCACGTTCATCCGGGGTAGCAGGGACATGCAGCAACTAGACCCACTCACGTCGCTTGTGTGGCAACAGCGCACGGTCGTTGCAGATGTGGATGAGGATTCGATTCGAACAGGGGTGCACAGTCCCGCTGACCACACACGGTCCGACTGTCGGACAGTCTGAATTGGGATCGTGTTGACAGCTGACCGAGTCTACCCTGGCACTGACGAGATAGGTGATATGGCTTGCATAGTATACTTGATCTATTTCGAGCAGTCATCTGCTCCCCAGTTAGTACGCACCCTCCGCGTATGGTACGTTCACGATACCACGCATATTATATTTTGAATGGTCGTAGACATACCATACATCCTAACCTACTGTGTAACTGACAAAAAAAAAAGACAAAGAATCCGTACGAATCGACGCTACGTTGCAAAACGAAATAGAAACGAATAATCAAAGAAAAGATGGCCGAGAAAGAGAGAGAAACGTTCCTTGACAACGTGAAGAAGATTATCCATGTCAGTTCCATCGTCCAGAGCAGAGCATCACCGATCTTCCCCATCGCCTAAATGAACGCCAGCGGCCACACCATGCAAGGCAAGACGCCTGTCCTCGCGGAGGAAACATGGGACTAGAAAATCTACGGTTTTCCCGTGAATATTACCGTCATTGCAGGTCGTGGAAAACCCCGGCGTGGTCCGGTAGATCGTGTGCGATTATAACAGCTGACAGGTACCTGATAGCTCGTAGGCGAGAGTGCGTGCATGTATGGTCCGTAAAATAAATTACAGGGGGCATCCAAGAATGTCCACGTGGCCCAATGAGGTGTTGCTTTTGGCAAAAATTGATTACTGAAGGAGATTACGCTATTGAATGATATAGGCGGGAGGGTGTCCGCGGCGGTGATGTCGGTCGGGAAGGGGCAGTAGAAGGTTTCCGAAGTCGATTAGGATTTGGCCGACGGAATGTCTGGGAGAATAAGTGAGGACAGGCATCGCCATGGGCAACGACAGGGGGGCTTACGTGCCGCGACATAATTATCTTTGCCATGGATAGGGGCACGGGGCTTTCGTAAAGTGCCGGAGCTGACGGTGGCGATGCTCAGACAGAATAAGCCGCCAGGTGCGAAAACACTCACGAGGAGATTGAAACCGAGGGCCTGTCCGTGGTTGCCAGTTAAGGACGGTGAGCGGTGGTGAACGTTTATGGGATGGGCCCACGCCGACGTCGTTGCCAACCTGCGAGGAAGGTTTCTCCGGGAGGGCTAACGCAAAGGGGAGGGGTGCGGGGAGGGCGTCCCAACGGAGGGGGCTGTTCCAAGCCTTGGGGGTAAAGGACAGGGCAAGCAACGGGGTTTCTTTCTCTTGAGGTTCCGAACGAAGCATTGGATAGGACCAGATGCGCATGAAAGAGAAGAGTATGCGAGCAACGAAGAAGAGCAAGACCGACGCTGCAGCAGCCATGAAGATGGCAGAGAGACTGGGAAACTTTGCGGTGACGAGGACGGACATGGTTATGGAACGGAACGAGGAGGAAGCCGTTAAGAGGAGGGTAATAACGGAGATGCACTCGGACACGGGGGGGCAGGCTGGAGAGAGACCCACAGACGCACGAAAATCGCGTCTGCTTATTTACTCGGTTTATTTATTTTTCACTCGGCTAACTCCGAGACGTGTTTGTTCATGTTATGTCACACTCATCGTTGGAAACGTGAACCTCCGCCGTCGCCGTCCTCCCCTCCACCGAGACAGGATGGACATCACGCACGGACCAGATAAAAAGTATGAACGACCTGCTGACCTTGAGTCCATCTTTCGAGTCTCTCCTACTTAACGACGCCACATCGATGTCGTACGCGATGTCGTACGAGTGACATCAACCTTCGCGACTTCGTCCGTCAACTTTATCCCCGCACCATCCCTTTTGTGTTATCGCCGTCTCAACCCGGCGCACAGTAGATATGTACACTTGCTTCGTTGTCCCGAACCCTTGACGAACAGTTGCCATCTTTATCATGTGCCATAGCAACTGATAGCAGTCTCACGCGGGGCCGCTGCGAGTGTTGTCCTTATCGCATTCCTCATGGCTCTTGGATCACATGTCTTATTGAGCGAGTGTATGGCGAGGTTACCGTTCGTGACCTTGCGCCTCATTCCGGGATGGTGTACGTGTTCCCATATCTACGAGTACCCAAGGCAGGCATTGCGCCGCTTATGTAGACCTAACGCACTACAGGTCACCTGTTTGATTCCCACAATTTCATAGACTCCACCTGACCAGTGTAAGTGTCTCCGTCTTGGACAATGCCTTCTTCGATGGCTTTGATCTCTGAAACTCATCTCAGTCCTGTACATAGCAAATAGGGTAAACATACGAAGCGCAAGATGCAGTGAGCGCGGCCGGGCACGGCCCAAGTTGGCTATGCACAAATCCAGTTAGTGCTATTCCTAACCCGTCCGGAGAGAGGAACCTACCCATCGCAATCCACAGCCTCGGATGACCTGTCCTCTTCCATACCCCTTGCAATTCCCCCTCTGCATCTAAACCCCACACTGGTCCGACCTTCGCCGCGACATCCGGTCCACAGACTTCCCCTATCGAATCGTGTACATCTCCAAAACTTCACCGCAGCCAAAAGACCATTGCCATTGCCATGATAGTTTACAAGGCTAGGGTCAGAAGCAGCTTCTGCGAATCGGCGAAGCACAACTCACCCTGTCGCGAAAACGATGGCATTCCCTTCCAGTACAGTTCCATCTTCAAGCTCGACACCTCCCTCCGTAAACCTGCGGATAAAGGGGCTACTTTTCACCTTGATAGATCCGTTTACTATTTCCTGGCTAGCACCGGTGTCTGATCGATTGTCAATTGTTGTCAAATCGAACAACGACGAGAGAACCGACTGATGTAGAATCCCCCACCCCTTCCAAATATCAATGGTAAATACCCTGCTTCATCCGGACCAAGATAGGTCTGAAAGCCAGCTCTGTCTAGGTTGTCAAGGAGCTCCCTATCTCCATGGTCATTCATGCGAACGCGCGTTGGAGATATGGCATCACGCACTTATCGATCTCATTCGACACATGCGCTGTCCACGCCTTCAGCAAATGTTTCTGAGTCGCAAAGGGTAGTGCTGTGTTAAGGATGTCCGCAAATTCGGTCGGAAAGTGTTCGTTGTACCTTTCTGGCATTTCACGTGTGAGACAGCTAAGTTGTAACAACAGACTCGCTTGGTCGTACCTTGGAGAGAAAGATCCATCGCCTGTGCGGATATGACATACGTGGGTGAACGCTGAATCCTGCAGATGATGATCGCGGTATTAGTGAAAGAAGACCAATGAGGCCACAATACACACATCGTGACATCACACCCATGGAGACACAGATCATGAGCTATATCATGAGCTATGCGAACATGAATATGCACTCAAAGCCAATCAAGAGTAGTGCACGGAACCTGAAGTGCAGGTACCGACGACGACGACCTTCTTCCCTCTATAATCTGTCGCAGAAGTATACTGGGTAGAATGGAGAACAGAGCCATGGTATAATTCCTGGCCAAGAAAGTGGAGCATTCGATCTTCCGAGATTTGGCATACAAAGATGACCCACCTTTCCTGGGATATCAGGCATCTTTGGAAACCCGCCACCGAAACCAGTCGCAAAGACAAGATGCTTTACTGTCATTGACCTCATCTGTCCGCCTCGATTGATAGAAACCTGCCACGTTCTTGTCTCGTGGTTGAAGCTTGTATCGGTCATTGATGACGAAAGCCAGACATTGAGGTCGACAGCTCTTGCATATGATTCAAGCCAGTCACCCAGCTACGGGTGATCAGAGACTATGTAAGTAAATCGATTGACAGTACCTTTGAAGCAGGGCAATAGACGGGCCATGTCTTTGGGAAACTAAACAGCGACGAGATGAGCAGTTAGTAACAGATGCTACTCATGGTCTGCTTACTCTAGGTATGGCAATCGATTATACCCTGTGCCCCATGCGTGACTTTCAGATAGCGCATATACTCTATAGATCGACTCACAGACCGTATCATGAAGAAGGAGCGACTTGTATCGTGTCCTCCACTAGTGCAAGGTCACTTGAGCATATCTAGATAGATGCATCATCAACCGTACATTATCGCCGATCCGCTGGTTTCTGTCGATGAGGAGGGTGGAAACACCGAGAGCGGTCAATCTCGCGGCCACCTCGAGTCCGCAGTGGCCAGCACCAATGATCAGGACTGTTGGATCCCCATCAGTGAAATCCATCTCGCGTCGGCGTCGGTCCTCCCAGTTTTCGCGTGGGGAGAGACAGGCACGCAGAACACCGATCTAAAGAATACGTGTTGTACACCACATTGTTGGGATAAAAATTGTTGCAACATGGGCGGACTCGCCTTTTCCGGGTGTTCCTTGAGGGATTCGAGCCAGGTGAGCAGGGACCACGCTTTCCAAGTGCCACTGTTGGACGTAGGAACCAGGAAGGCGAGGGCGATACCCTTCCCGTGCTTTGTCTCAAATTCAAAGCAAAGGCGCACGAAAAATAAGCCTGGAATTGGTTTGATGATCACCGGGCCCCTCGTCGCGTCCTCGAGGAGGCGGAACGCCGACAGGCCGGTGACTGCGAGGCGAGAATCCAACATGTGTTGGATGGAGGAATGACCACGGATAGTGCGCATGTCCCAGGTGAGGGCCAGGACGTCTTTCCAATAACCGTATTCATGAAAGAGAGGCAGGATCGAGTGTGGGTTCCCGCTGGAAATACCAGCCTCGAATGCGGAAAGCCATTCGTTGGACAGATCAACCGGGGACGCTGCATTGATAGAGGATGCGTCAATACCCAGATGATGGAGGGTTGGACAGTCAAAGGGGGCTACGTTCGGCTCGTCCAGCGTCGCCATCTGTCGAGTCTCTGCTTGAGCCGCGAGCGCCTGAACGGACTTGGGAGTACAGGAAAGGAGCCTAGCCATACTACGTCGACCTTGCTCGCTTCAGGGGAGCCCATACAATTACGTCCAAGCTCGCCACTGACCTGAATGGCATCGATCGGGTTTCGTCGGACATTTAGCTGTTTTCCAAACGCCGATATCGCCATTCGTGCGTCAGGACGGTGATCAGTTTACCCAGTGAGCGAGGAGGAAAGGACCAACACGTTCTCGCATTTTCTGGTGTCTTACGTAAAGATCATGCTGGCTATCCGTGCTGTCTCGTCGCTCTCCTCCTCGTTCTCCTCTCATGTCCGAATCCGTAGCGCGTCCGATCACCTACTTTGACATTGCCATCGATGGAAGACCAGCTGGTCGCATCATATTTTCTCTCTATGCGGATCTAGTCCCCAAAACCGCAGAGAACTTCCGTACGTTCGCTCACCACGCGCTCCCCCTCGCGCCAACAAGCTGATTCATTCCGCAAGGTGCACTCTGCACTGGCGAAAAGGGCACCGGTAACTC
Organism: Pulveroboletus frians; assembly: GCA_038089395.1. Lineage (NCBI taxonomy): Eukaryota > Fungi > Basidiomycota > Agaricomycetes > Boletales > Boletaceae > Pulveroboletus > Pulveroboletus frians. The sequence goes on from JBBPKT010000073.1 coordinate 40,224, forward strand.
CGGAATACCACTCTCTTATGCTGGCTCCAAATTCCATCGCGTCATCAAAGGGTACGCGCGTTCCTCCGAACTCGAATCCATCCATTAAGATGCAGATCAGGCTTTGACGCGTTGTCTTGTCGCTTGTCAGGTTCATGTGCCAAGGAGGCGACTTCACGGCTGGGAACGGTACCCCGATCGTCCTTTTCCCTGCTCCTCTTTCCGGCTGACCGCCCGGGTACTAGGTACCGGCGGAGAGTCCATCTACGGAGAAAAATTTGCAGACGAGGGGTTCCCTGTAAACCACGATAAACCGTTTCTCCTCTCCATGGTACGCATCGCGCGGATCTAGTCCATCGCGCGTCCGAGTCTCACCACACCATACCTAGGCCAACGCGGGCAAGGACACCAATGGATCCCAGTTCTTCATTACCGTCGCGCAGACACATCACCTGGATGGGAAACACGTCATTTTTGGCGAGGTCATCAAGGGAAAGTCGATCGGTATGTTTCACTTTTCCTGGATCTGTGCTTATATCCACTCCCTGTCCCATCTCGTCCAGTCCGCAGGATCGAGCATCACCCAACGACCTCGGGAGATGTCCCCACAAATCCTATCGCCATTGCCGCGTGTGGCGTTCTATCCCCCGATGATCCGTCTCTAACAGAGTCCGCGGGCTTAGATGGCGACAACTACGAAGATTATCCCGAGGACGATCCACGTGCATCAGACGACCACGAGTACGCGTACACAGCTGCCAATATTATCAAGAGTATCGGAAACGGGTTGCTTACCGGAAAAAACGACGACGGGTCCAAGGCCGGCGACCCAAACCCGTCCGCGGCATTGGAAAAGTATCTCAGTACGTCGGGCTTGATCCCCGTTATGCCTCAATCACAGATCCGCTGACAATGACACGAAGAGTCGTTGAGGTACCTAGACCAACACCCATCTCTGCCAGACGATGCTCCACCTCAACGGAAGGATGACTTTGACGAGCTCCGGACGGTCTTGCTAAACAACTCTGCTCTTGCTGCACTTCGCGCTCAGCCACCTGACCCTACACTGGCCTCACACCAGACAACCCGGGCGTACCTGCTAGCTGTCAAGACCGAACACAAAGGTTGGTCCTATTTTTGACGTGACCCAGTCATCATCCTTACGAGGAACCAAAACAGCGAAAGCGCTCTACCGCCGAGCGCTTGCCAAAGTGGCCCTGAAAGATGACGATGGCGCCAGGGGCGACCTGGTAGAAGCTAGCACGCTCCTCGCGGTTGAAGACCCTCTGAACCTCAAGGCTACCATCTCAACCGAGCTCGCCAAGATCACACAACGCGAGAAGGAACTGAAAGAAAAGGAGAAGAAGGCATACAAAAAATTGTTTGCGTAGGTTGGATTAGAACGTGTACACTAAGCGAAGAGCGGCAATAGAGAGCCCCAACGCTCATTTTCTGAATTTGCGGTCCTTTGCTCAATCGATGAAACGGAGAAGAAATTCACGTTTTCCGACGGGCGAGGCTTTCGGATACGCACCGGTCGGGTCATCACGAAGTAAGACTGGAGCAAATATACTCGCTGGCCCCTTTTATCAATGCATGTGGACAAGGATAATTAATAGGGAAACCTACCTAGTCGGTGCGCTCTTCTGTCACCCTCTGATACACCTTGCCGTGCGATATAGTGCAAAAACGCCGTCAGCGATATCCATACCTTGAATACGTCAACGTGTTTCGAAGGGGTCAGAACACCATATCCGTGACCAGTAAGTATTAAGCTACCCACATTGATACTCTCGTGCGAAAACGTGTCGAGTACCTCAAATGCCTCATCCTTGTCCTTCGCTTGGAGGCACTGCGCGTGGAGATACGCAGGGACGACCGGTTCAATCAACGAATCGAGGAACGCGACAAGCGTGGCAGCAAACGCCGCCGCAAGGGCACGGTCATCCCCACCAGGGGCTTCGGATGGGAACTCATCACCCGTGTCAAGACACTCCACGATCGTCAATACGCAAGTAATAGACTGACGAGACGTCCCACCTCTCTAATAGCGTGGCACAAGGCCTCCTCCGCCGAATGCTCGAATAGTTGCGAGCCCTGACCGTCCTTAAGGAACATTGTTACTGTAATGCCCCTATCACGGCGTGTGGAGTACGTACGGTGGTAGAAGCATGTGTCATCATCCAGTTGATGAGCCGCATGACCTCTTGCGGTGCGTGAATGGCCTGTCCAGCAGACACAGCCTCGTCGGGCGGCATCGCGCTCCTGATAGGTCCACCCAATCGTGTGAGTCGCTCAAGCGTGTTCGCGAAACACGTGTATTCTGGGTGGGCGCAGGCCAATTATGAATTCCTCTAATCGTGAACCGAAATGATGGAGAAACGCGTGTGAGAAAACGCACGGTAATATCCGGAGATGGCGAGGAAATCGTCCTTCCCAAGCGCCGTGTGTAAAACGAGGGTGCACTCGAGCGTCGGTGGACCAAGGTTCAATTTCGCCGCCGAGTCCTTATCGATGTAAGCTGACACTAGTGCTGTCGTAATTTCACGAGGCTGTAGCAGTCCCTAGATAACAGTAGAATCAACCATTGACGCAAAGATTTAATCCGAACGACATACTATCGTAGGCTCGATATGGAGCCATGAAGGCGCTATTGAAAGCATGGTTAGTACAGTCGACTCTTCGCATCGGACAAAGAAGAGCGCTTACAAATTCGTTCTGAATCATCCCCGGTGCCCACGAAGCGGAAAACACATGGAATCTATGCCATTCAAGGTCCGAGGTCATCCACGTTCAACGCTCCTCATCGCGAGAGACCTACATCGCCCACGTTTTGTATGACCACTTCGCGATAAATAGCTTGTTTGTACCTTTTCGGCATAAAACACCCCCGCGTCTGTACACAAAGGTCAAACTTACCTGATAGCTCCAAACTCTATCAAGCTAGGCTGAATTTTGATCTTTGGTCTACGCTCGGAGCTTTCAAAACTGGCTAGTCTATTATGCAGCGCCAGAGCCACATTTTCGTACTGCGACTGATTGATGAGAGCCAACTTCAAGCACGAAATGCGCGGGCTCCTGAGGTAAGCACACAAGGACCAACACGCCAGAAGCACGTACAGAAATATCGAAATCAGCAGAGACAGGTTGGTGATCGCTCATCGTAATTTCCGGGTGACTTCTGTACGCTAGCGGCGCCACCCTCACACCAGGTGCAGCCATGTACAGGATACGATCCGTCCAGGCGGGTTTGCGTCTAGTCCACACGTCGAGTAGCCCAGCGTAAGAGGCTCGATGGTACCCACTTCACGTCAAATCCCAACCGATCTCTTGACGTAGTCCGAGCCAAGCGGTATGTACTGCATGATATACAAAATTAAGCGCAACGTTACGACAGGAACATCGAGGAAATCGCGTACGGAGTATGAGTAATGGTATGTTCCGTGAAGCCAGCAAAGGCCTTATTGCTTTGTATTGCAGCTCCAAGCTGGTCATATAACAACAGGGTCTGTATCTCGTTCATACCTGATACATGCGAGAACAATAGTTGTCTTATGTCCCCGTCGGGTAAGTCTAACCGGTAATTGAGATCTAAACCGAACGTGTGAGGCCCCACAGACAAACGACATGTGACGAGAGAACTCACCTCCCTATGTGAAGCGACAGGCTAAAATATCAATATCGTGCGCCAAGGATGGGTGGACGCACCATCCAGAAGAGCACATCGCTCTGATATGCGTTGTAGGTATCACCCGCAGATGAAATCGGAGGGTAACTCCCATTCAATTCACCCGGAGGAAATGCCAGGCGGCCACTTAGCTCTTGGAAATCATAATTCCGCCTCTCTACCATGTCGTCCGATGCCGCAAGATGTGCATTGACAAACGTCAAAACGGTCGAGCGATATGGTATTTGAGAATCTGAAGATACTTTGGGGGTGAATTCCAGTCTTATAGCTGTGGCACCCTTGTTCCCCTGTATATCATTATCAATGCCAGATTTTGTTGAGAAGAAGGTGTAGTTAGATACCATAAAGCCCATGATACCCGAGCCGGCATCACATGACCGAACATCAGCGAAACAAGGCGCCAGGGCTTTCCTCACGATTACTATGAGTAGCATTCCGACGAGTTGCCTCGAAATAAGCTAGCAGATTCTGGTAACCATCGACCGCGGTCCGGTTGGGCTGACGGACACAAACCTTTTCATACAGTATACGCTTCTCCCCGAGTCCAGCAAAAATGGCTGTTAGCCATTCGTCTTCTTTCAGTGTACTTGTTGTGTATAAAAGTGCTTCGGCTGATAAATCCAATTCCTGGAATCCCAAAACGAGTACATCCGGATCCCCAAAAGCCCGTGGGACAGTTGTACCAGCTAACGAACTGTCCTTATGCGTTTCTAGAAAAAGTAGGGTTGAGTGAGAGCCACGAAGAAACAAGCACAAATAAACCTTGGTGACGTAGATCGGAGGAAGTCTCCAGCGGCGAGAGCTTCAAAGGGGATATCCAACCAGTCTTCGCCTGACTTTCGGAGCTACGCAACCATGGGTATAGATCCTGTGATGGAGGCTTGCCGTTGACGTTGAAGGTTCCCAAGCGTATTCTACAACGCGGTGAACAGGAGGAAACACGCAAAGATAATGACCCACTTCAAGTTGTTTACGTCACCAGTCGTTGCCTCCTTGATAGCAGCCCGTTCGATCCAGTCATGGCGTACAATTGAAATATCCGAGATATCGTCACCAGGCAGGCCAGCGATGGCTGGAGACAAGCGCGTATGTAATGGTCGGTTACGAAAGCGAAGATCAAGACGGTGAGATGGCGATAGGTCTGAAGCGTAGCTCTCGACCCAGGTGAAATCACTGTTAGCTGGATGTGTTATAGCTTGAGAGGAGGCGTCAGACTCGGAATGGCTTGTTCATGAACACGCGCACTCGCAATCTCCTTCAAACGACGGCACTCCGTGGTAAAGCTGTGGAGTTTTTGAGTGTCACGAGTGCCGACAATGAATGTAAGCGATTGAGTGTCTTGCGCATTACGTCTGAAAGTGAGGAGCCAGGCTCACGCGACAGGGGTTAGATCCGAGGGACCAACGTGGGGGGAAACCTAGAACTTACCAGAGCGCGTCCCTGCGGGCACGCTTGGATCGCGCTCTGCTGCTTGCAAATCAGACGTGGTGGTCTGAGCGACTGAAAAGGCCAAGTGCTCGGTGATCGGAAGGGCATCTATGACCCTTGCGCCAACGCTGGATGTGCTCAAGACGAGCAGACTTTTGAAACGGTGAGCATCAAGCGATCTCAAGGGTTGCTATTTGGGTCTCACCTTCCGAGTTCCGTGTCTTGTGAATGGGTGCGATGAGTGACAACGGCGATCAAACGTACACGGGTGACCGTGAGTGTGGAGTCAGTCCGATCTGTGTCCACACTCGTCCGTTTGTTCTCCAAGACTGGTTCGACATCTAAAACGCATCTGAGGCTGTCTGATGGCCGCAAGAACGACCGGGTGATATGGTCGGACTGCATGTTGCGTTGTGGAGACCTAGAGATATTTCCCACGCTTCCCCGCATCTCTCCCGTGCGGATCTCG
>JBBPKT010000074.1:0-45518 GCA_038089395.1 Pulveroboletus frians
TTTCGTCCGGCGTCATCGAATCTCTCAAATCATCGCTGAAAAGAAAAATAACAGACAGTCATATGATACATATTCACTTTCGATCGCACTTTGAGACCGGTGCAGATTATCCGGTAGTTTGTTCCTTTGATCCGGTGTCAATCCGGTATCCATGCATTTGGGATCCGTGCAGGTATAGACGCAGCGAGCCGATCGATGAAAACAAGTCGGGCGGTACCCCGCATCCGGTTTCATTCATTCAATTTATCATACATCCATTCGTTTCTTTACTTACTCACTCTCTTTCTGTTTCATTCAGACCTCACCGGATCGGACACACGCACGATCGGACTCGGACACGGATTCGGATACGAAGAAGAAGAAAATACAAGATACTATCTACGACAAACTGAGTACCTACCATCCACCCAGCGCTGCCCTCACCACCGCCAGCTCGCTGCGCACCTCATTGAATACGGCTGAAGCCTCTTGGACTCGGGCCACCGCTATGTACATGGACCCGAGCCACCGCCTCCTGGACTTGGGCCCCCGCTTCTTGTACCTGGGCCCGGCCGCTGATTAACTTCTGTTCTAGGAGGGCAATGGTCCATAGACCCGCTTGGCGTACCTCCGGATCGACCTTGCCCGTGCGTGGGCGCACACTCATGTCTATCGGTTCCGCTTCGTTGTTATCGTCTTCGAGCTCGCTGTCGTATAGCTCAACGATCTGTGTCGGGACTTGGATTCGACGCGGACGATTGGACGGTTCTAACAAGTCGTCAGTCGCGTTTGCGGGTCACCCATAACGACTCACCTGGGGCCTTTCCTTTGCCCTTGCCCTTCTTCTCCTGGGGCGCCTCCTTCCGTCTTCTAGTCACCTTCGTCACGTTCCCCCCACGGCCGCTGGACTTGTTGTTATGAACCGCGTGCAACTAACTTTTATCTTCACACTCTTTTCATCACTTTCCTTACTCCTCACGCTCCTTTCGTCACGTGACCTCCACGAGGCCGATCATATGACCAGTCACGTGCCATGACATCATCCGTCACCTGATGAGTCGAGCCTATGACATCATAGCCTCTAGGGTTACACGTTGACAACCCTTAGACTACCCTAACCCTTATCTCCATCGGATCTCCACGGCAATCCTGCCACCTCCTAGATCTCCCGATCCGATCTAATCTCCTCCTCATGTATCACCCCTATTTATCTAGATTCCCATCTCCGCGGATCTCAGATCCAGATCTCAGGGTTCGCCTCACGGCAGCCTTGAACATCTCATCTCCGTCTGCACTTCCATTCTCTACCCACGGTCATTACTGTCTTACCATATGTAGCATAGCCTTATCTATTACTTACCATGTATAGTAGTGTACTGCTTGGTCTGTGCGCAGGCCTGTACAATATATAAGGCGGCGGTCCCAGCTGGCTAAACCCCAGCTTTGACCACTTGTCTAGTTCACCTCTCGTAGGCCCCTGGGTCCTTGGGTTAAAACCTCGGCCGCTATGGGTTCTCCTCCGATTGGCTACGCTGGCACTTGTAGCTCCCCTGCCAGGGTTACGGCTTTCTCTCCTTGCCAGCTAGCCTCGTTATCAGCTGAAGGTTTGGTTGTTTCTTCCGGCTGAAGGTTTGGTTGTTTCTTCCGGCTGAAGGTTTGGTTGTTTCTTCCGGCTGAAGGGTCTCTCCGTTCCCCTTCGATGACTGCTCGACACAGTCATAACAGGATGGGCCCAATTCAATCCTTATGTGGGCTGTCCCAGCCTCCAACTTGCTGTGGCAGATGCACCACTGTGGTGCCCTCACCCATGTTGTCATCATTGTGATGGTGGGTACGTCATTGTGTGCCCTCACCCTCCTTGTCGTCGCCACTATGGTGGATGCACCACCGCAGTGCCCTCACCCACATTGTTGTCATCAGCCGTGGTGGTGGTGGTGATGGATGCACTGTTGCATACTCTCACCCCCCTTATTGTTGCTGTGGTGGTGGTGGTGATGGATGCACTGTTGCATACTCTCACCCCCCTTATTGTTGCTGTGGTGGTGGTGGGTGTGCTGTTGCATTCCCTTGCCCTCATCATCATTGCCACTGTGGCGGATGCACCAGCAGTGGTGTCCCTGTTGCCGCTGTGGTGGTGGTGATAGTGGGTGTGCCATTGCATGCCCTTGCCCTCATCACCATCCCTGTCCTGGGACACACCACCACAGTGCCCCTGTCATCGTGGTGATGGTGGTGGGATCAGGTGTGTCTGCTTAATGGTGGGAATGGGTGCGTCTCAGCCTCACTCACCATATTAGCCTTCAACTCACCCCTTGCACCCTCATGCCTTCAGGCTCGTTAGGTGGCTCTGTGGGCACATCCAGATAATGCCCGTCATCACCTGTCATGTCCCCAGAGTCTTCTGGAGGTCTTGGCACCCTTGATTTGATTGGTCAGCCACTGTCATGGCTGTGCTCTGCACTCTTCTGCACCTGCACCACTATCAGGCATGGTGGCAGCATGGTACTAGTTGCCATTGTTGTTGACCTCTCGGTGGTGCTGAGAGTACCAGTGGGGGTGGGGGGATATGAGAAAGAGGTGGGAGGTGGCACAAGGGATAAGGAGAGAGAGCACACTGCAGCACAGGTGCATGAGCATAAAAGACTTAGCGTTGATCGAGTCAGGTACCTAAGTCATGTGACATGTCAACATAAAAAATTTCATTTGTATTTGTTATGTCACATTTCGATCTTCTTCCACTTCCACCACCACTGCGCCTTTTTGTACCCTTGTGTGCGCCTGCTGGTCTCTTGTATTCACTCATACGTGCGTTGCACTCCTTGTCTCTCATATCCCTTAGGTGCTCATGTCTCTTGTGTCCTAGCCTATCCTTGCGCCTTGTCATCTTACCTCACCTCGTGATGGCCTTTTCAATGTGAGTGATTATATTGATGTGCTTGAGGCTTCGATGCATGCAGTACCAAGTATGGGCTACTCAACATTACATAGCAGGTTTACAATAGTGAATGGTAAGTGAAAGATATATTTCGGGTCACATAAACTCATTTCTCTGCTTAACAGTGTGTATGCCAGTGCAAGTAGAAGTCTAGATGTGGATGTGGACTCAGACCTCAGTTGGATGGCTAGAGTGAGACAGATGTAAGTAGAATATCAGTGATGTAGGATTTGGAATAGACCTGTGTAGTAGTCTGACATAATCAAGTTGTTTTCGTAATGTGAGTGTGATATGCTAGATGAATTGAATCAATTTGGAGAGGATGTAGCACTACATGGTGGATTGATTGGCATGAATATGCTGACTATGTAGTGCTATAGGGTTATGAAACCCTTCATGTACAGGGGGGAAGACAATGGCAACTACCATATCTATATAGGCTATGTGGAACTACATTGTGCCTCCCACTTTTGCAGATGCATTGAATCAGATTCAACAGGACCTATAATAAATAATAAATGGCTCAAGTTAGTATTTTATTCTATTGAAATTTTCAATCAAAACCCATATGCTTGTGCTTTTGAGAAGGAATAATATCACTCACAGCAAGATCTATTAGCTTCTTGACAGTGGACTTATCATGTGAATTTAATCTCTCAAGAGCATGTCTGTAATCCAGCACACACTCTAACTCATCAATGAGATGTTCTTCATCTACCAAATTCCCAGTATAATCCAGCCACTCTTCATCTGCTTCTGAAATTGGGTGATTAGCTTTTAAAGCAGCCTCAAGAGCACCCTTGCAGGTACTTGTTTGGTCCTGCAGCTTCTTTAAACCTTTTTTTAGCATGTTGAGAGAGTTCATGATGGTGTGAAACTGATATGTTGGTGTGGCACTGGTTTCTACAGATGCTAACCATGGGAAACAGATGCCTTATTAAGTTCTACCTATGGGTTATCATCTTCCCCAAATGGGTATGGGTATGGGGTATGGGGTATGGTCTTAAAATCTCTGTGAACGAAGGCAGGGAAGTCAAAAAAGTATGGATTGTAAGGGAGTATGGGTTATATATGGTATGGGTTACAAGGGAGTCGACTGTACACAACGTGATAGCGTAGTGTCCTAAAATGGGCATAGACACTCTTGATGGAATGTCCACGTGGCTCGGTCCGTATATACCCGTGTGTAGGCTGTTCACAACATTTTTCTCTCGTCTCCCCTTGAGCCCTGAAAATGTTGGCCCACGGCAGGTCTCTCGCTGGTGTTGCAAAGACGTGTGCCCAGGTAAAAGTATAGTCCTCTTGTTGCCTACAACGTTCTTATGCTGTTCCCAGTCCTGCAGGCGATATGCATCTGCACCGTCAGCGTCTGCATTCACCGGGAAAAAGGGTAGTCATGTGAGCACCACATCATAATTTCGTACATGTCGCTTACTTTTATTCTTTAGGGAAAATATACGGTGACTCTGATTCCGGGAGACGGTTAGGATATTAGGCCCACAGCAAGGTCGTGCGTTGACGTCCATTTCAGGTATTGGTCCGGAGATTAGTGAATCGGTCAAGGCCATCTACTCTGCTGCCAACGTACGTCTAGGATATCACATGCGTGCTCCGACGTACTCAGCATGCATACAGGTCCCTATCGAATGGGAAGAAGTTAGTGTCACACCTGTATTGAAAGGCGGCAAAACTGTCATTCCGGACGCGGCAATTAATTCGGTCAGGAAGAACACCGTTGCTCTGAAAGGTGTGTCCGTTAGAAACCCGTCAAAGCTCTCGAAGACTAAATCTGTCAAGGCCCCCTGGCAACGCCAAGTACGTTTCGCTTTAAGTTGATGAAGATTTGCGTGCATTGATTCACTCTCCGCACCAAGTTGGCAAAGGTCATGTCTCTTTGAACTTGACGCTCCGCAGGACATTCAATCTCTTCGCCAACGTCCGCCCGTGTGCCTCGGTCAAGGGCTTCAAGACCCCTTATGACGATGTGGATACTGTTCTTATCCGTGAAAACACGGAGGGTGAATACTCGGGCATTGAACACGAGGTGTGTCGTTCGGTTTTTGAGAGGTCGTCCCGTTTACGTGGAATTTTTAGATTGTGGATGGGGTCGTTCAATCTATCAAGCTCATCACGTATGATGCGTCGGAACGTGTCGCTCGATACGCGTTCGACTATGCCCAAGCCAGTGGGAGAAAGAGGGTCACCGCAGTGCACAAGGCTAATATCATGTAAGCCAAGACGGCCCGTGTCGAAATCACGTATTCACTTTGACAGGAAAATGTCGGATGGTATGTTTTTGTCGGCCTGCCGCCATGTGTCAAAGGACTTTCCGGATATTTCATACGATGAGGATCTGTTGGACCGAGCCTGCCTGCAGGTATGTTTGTCGCATGGCAGAACTACGACGGTCGAGTGATCCGTCAAACAGATCGTGCAAAATCCGCAGCCATATTCGAACCGTGTCATGGTGATGCCCAACCTCTATGGTGATATTCTGTCGGATATGTGTGCAGGCCTGATCGGCGGTCTCGGTCTTACGCCTTCTGGCAACATTGGACGGGTGTGTGTCTTTTGCGCTCAGGGCCGCCGTCGCATGCTAAGCTTCTCAAGGATGCATCTATTTTTGAAGCCGTGCATGGCTCTGCCCCCGACATTGCAGGCATGTGTTGTGTTCGTGCGCAGATGAATGTCGGCTGATGATGCCCGTAGGAAAGGGATTGGCTAATCCAACGGCCCTGTTGTTGTCTTCTCTGATGATGTTGAGGTACATTCATGTCCCGATGTGGCAGGTTGCCTAGTTGATCCGGGACGTCTCGTTTCAGACACATGAACCTGAATGAACATGCAGGGAAGATCGAGAAGGCGGCGCTTGACGTAAGTGACGATGAATCCTGGGACGTTTGGCACTGACGTGTTCGCAGACGATTGCAGAGGGAAAGACGATTACTGGGGACCTGGGTGGTAGAGCGACCACGCACGAGTACACTGCTGCGATTATTGATAGACTCACCGCTGTGTGAGGGATGTTGTATGTAGAGATGACTTGTCAGCTTACCGGTGTTGAGCGTGGGAAGTATCGAGTAGGAAAATGAGGGCAAAGTCGCAGGTGCGGCGCTCTCTGCGACGACAACTAGTAAAATCCCATCCACGCCTGCACGCGGCATTCACCACCATAATCCCCTCACAAGCCCTACAGGGCAAAGCCTTTCAGCATACAGCCACTTTCTTACTACCAGGTACGTCCCTTCTCCCGCTGTTGACGTTCTCATCACCCATTGTCGCCTGGGACGTGCAGATAACCTAAAAGATTCATATAACGCCAAGTTTCTGTAACGCTACGAACGAAATGACAGACGAGTCGACACTCAACCAGCCCAAGAAGGACGACGCCAAAAAATCAACCTCCATTGCCAGTCTCTCCCGTGGATCCAAGAAGGTTCCTTCGAACGTCAGACCCTCCTCCGCTGCGGGAAATCTCCCAGGGGCCCCAAGACCCTCTTCCAGGGCAGGGAACAAGAAATCTGCCCCCCCTGCCGCAGGTACCGAATCTGGTTCCGAATCCAGCAAGAAACCCACGGACGCCAAGAAGTCGGACCTGCCTCGCAATAAGAGCCAGGGGAATACGAGTCAACGCAACGGAAATCACCGCGGTCGCCAGCCCTCGTCATCGCAGGCAAATCGGAGCAGTGCTGCCAAGGATCGAACTTCGATGGGTCCATCTCCATCTCCAGCGCCTGGCTCAGCTTCCGAGTCCAGTGATGCCTTGTCTTCACTCCAACGCGTCATTGCGGATCTCAAGATTACTCCGAGCCAAGTACCTTCCAATAACTCGCTCGCTGCTTCTATGCATGCCCCACAAGTTCCTGTCTCTAATCTTCCTGCAAATGCGCCTATTTTCCACCCCGGCGCTTCTGCCTTCCCTCCTTCAGCCTTATCAGATCCCGCTCGGCACCGCAAAGCTGCATCGCTTAGTGCATCCGCTCTCTCTGGAAATTTCAATTCGTTTTCACCTCACCTGGGTGCGATGATCGAAGATGTAGAGGATGGAACTGGCGCGTCTTTTGAAGATGGCGAAATTTCTGAGAATTTCTTCCCTAATCCTGGTCATCAAGCCCGGTCTCAGTCTCAAAGCTTCATGGCTCCCCGTTTTGCTGCCCTGGCAGCCCAGCAAGAGCAGGACATACTTGGCCCTACCGGGCGTCCCCAGCTTGCCCCCAACTTCATGTTTGGCGCTCGCCGACGCACGAGTTCTAATGTGCCCATGGGACCGCTGAACGAAGACGATCTTGGGTTTCAATTCCCACAGCAGAATGTACCTTCAGAAAGTATCGTTCATGACCAGAGCCAGAGAAGGGTAGACAATGACATCACTGGCATTATGGCTGAGCAGGTATGCATAGCACATGTTGCCATCATTGTCTTGACTCATCTGTCCTAGATTGCTATTCAAAACCAGATCGAGGCCCTTCAACAGCAGCAACAGGCGCTTTACCAGCAACAGCTAGCCTCTAACCAAGTTCTCTCTCTCCAGACTCCTGGTCTCGTACCCAATAGACATAGACGCGTCCAGAGCACCCTGCCCGCAAGCATTGCAAGCAACAACAACAACAACATCGCCAGCTTTACCCCCCCAATGGGCCAGTTTAGCTCTATGGCCAATCTCGGCGTTAATCCTGATTCACAGCCAGCCGGTTTACCTCGTGGTCACGGGAGGAGGCACAGTGTTAATGTCGTGAATAAATCTGGCGCCTCCCACAACAGCGTTGGTTCTGTGAGTTTCCCTTACAGTGGCCAGGACAACTTCGAGGATGGCTTCGCTTCACCTTTTGGGGGTCACTCGCGCTCAGCGTCTCGCGTTGACTCTAGCTGGAGGATCAGTGGGTGTCTACTTCTGGGTGACTTGCTCATTGCTGACCTATCTGGCACAGATGGTGGCGTGATTCAAGGCAATAATGCGTTTGCCGCTGATCTTGCGCAAGCACAAGCTCAGCTACAAAGCTTGCAACAGTTTCGTGCTGCTGCTGGTGGCCACCACCACAAGATGCCTTCGTTCTCTTTCCCGAATATGCTGCCGAACATGATGGCCGCTAACATGATGGGTTTGGGTATGGGCGGTGTGAGCTTGTTGCAGCAGCAGCAGCAACAGCAGCAACAATTTCAGAGCCAATTGCAACAACAATCCAATCAGCCTCAACGCAAATCTCTCTTCGCTCCTTATCTTCCTCAAGCCTCTCTTCCCCCCCTCTTGGCTGCAGGAAAGTTGGTTGTAGGCATCCTTCGAGTCAACAAGCGCAACAGGTCGGATGCGTATGTTGCTACGGAGGTCTTGGATGCCGACATCTATATTTGTGGTTCTAAAGATCGTAATCGTGCTCTGGAGGGCGATATTGTTGCTGTTGAGCTCCTTGATGTTGATGAAGTGTGGGAGACTAAGAAAGAGAAGGAAGAGAAGAAGCGCAAGAAGGAGGAGAACTCTGCCTACGATCTGAAGACCACTGCAGGTCGCAAGGACGACAAGAAGAAGGATGACGTTGAAGTTGAAGGCCAGGGATTGATGTTATTCGAGGATGAAGAGTGTGTTGAGCTTCATCATGTAGTCTTCCATTGCACTAACATTCCCCAGGGTCACAGATGAAGTCAAGCCGCAGTTTGCGGGACATGTTGTGGCCGTCGTTGAACGCATGCCGGGGCAGCTCTTCTCCGGAACTCTCGGTCTCCTTCGTCCATCTTCCGCGGCTACCAAAGAGAAGCAGGAAGCTGAGCGCCGAGAACGAGAAGGTGATCGTGGTGATGAACCACGCCGTGGACCGATCGAACGTCCCAAGATCGTCTGGTTCAAGCCCACTGACAAACGTGTGCCTTTGATCGCGATCCCCACCGAACAAGCGCCCGTAGATTTCGTTCAGAATCCTGAGGTCTATGCTAATAAGCTGTTCGTTGCTTGTATTAAGCGTCACGTACGTCCCCGAAGCCTCAATTCGTTCTTTTCCTGACCTTTCAGGATGTAGCCTATCTCTTCTCTCCATCCTTTTGGCACTCTGGCGGAGGAGCTAGGTCCCATTGGAGATATCGAAGTCGAGACTAGCGCTTTGTTGAAAGATTGCAACTTTCCTACCGAGGAGTTTTCCGAGAGCGTGCTCAAGTGCCTCCCTCCCATTCCTTGGACGTGCGTTGCTCATTTCCTGCCCTATGTCGTTCATTCACACGGTACGCTAGTATTCCCGAAAGGGAGTATGAAATTCGCAGGGACCTGCGCCAGGAACGAATTTTCACTATCGACCCCGAATCAGCCAAGGACTTGGATGATGCACTGTCCATTAAGGCTAATGATGATGGTACTTACGACGTCGGCATCCACGTATCAGATGTGTCTTTCTTCGTGAAGCCCAATACTGCGCTTGATCGCGATGCTCGCAAACGAGCTACGAGCGTGTACCTCGTTCAAAGAGCTGTGCCGATGTTGCCCCCTGCACTGAGCGAGGACGTCTGCAGTCTTGCTCCTGGCGTCGAGCGTCTCACCTTCTCCGCTGTCTTCACAATGACAGCAGAGGGGAAGATGGTCAATAAGTGGTTTGGAAAGACGATTATCAGGTAAGTTGTACTGAGTCAGTCTTTGCCAATGTACTGAAGTACCTCGAAAGGTCCGCAGCGAAACTGTCCTACGCTGACGCGAAGAAAGCCATGGATGGACAGCCATTGAGAAATCTTTTCGTGTTGCCGGAACACAGCGTGTCTGCAATTGAGGATGATGTGAGAGCATTGCACAGTATCGCGAGCCAACTTCGTGGTAGACGTCTTCAAGATGGTGCCTTGACGCTCTCTAGCTCAAAACTATCGTTCACATTGGATGAGAATAGTCTCCCCACGGATTGCGGACAAGACGATCGCAATGAAGCTAACCAATTGGTCGAAGAGGTACCCATCGTCCGAACTATAGCATTATATGAGGCTTAATTTAGGATTATAGTTCATGTTGTTGACCAATATCGCCATCGCTCAGCGCATAGCTGTCCACCTTCCTGAACAGGCTCTTCTCCGTAGGCATGACTCCCCCATCGAAAGGCGTCTGGTACTTTTTTCGCACTCTATACCCTTCCTGACATTGACGTTGCTTCGTAGAACACGTTCTCCGAGCGTGCTAAGCGTCTAGGTGTGGATGTGGATACGTCGAGCCCTGGGGCTATAACGAAATCCTTTGATGCAATCACCAATCCCACTGCTCGGATGGTACTCGAGTTGCTGTCCTTCAAAGCCACTCAGCGTGCCAAGTATTTCTGTGCTGGAATGTTAGACATCGCCAAGTATGGTCATTATTCTCTGAACGTCCCTCTCTACACACACTTCACCTCGCCTATCCGGCGGTACGCCGACATCCTAGTGCACCGCCAACTCGAATCTGTTCTCCAGGGTGGGAGTGAGTAAAGAGACCCATTCCTGCGACAGAAACTAATTCCGTGCCGATAGCCGACTCAAAGTTCACCATGGACAGAGATGCCGTCGCGAAGATCGCCCAGCAATGCAACATGTACGCACCTGCATCATCTATACCCGTTTACCCGCTGAATGCCCTCTAGCAAACGAGATTCCGCAAAATTGGCACAAGAGCAATCTATCCACCTCTTCCTCTGTGTTTTCATCTCGGACTTGACCCACCGCTATGGACCAGTTGTCCGGCAAGCCAAGGTTGTCAATGTTCTTGACGCTGCCTTCGATGTACTGGTTCCCGAATTTGGTATTGAAAAGAGAGTCCATGTAGACCAGATGCCGATCGATGTGAGCTTGATGCTGAACGACCTTTCCAGTCACTCATCACCCATTTAGAATCACGTGTATGATGAACACACCCATACCCTTCAGATTTACTGGTCCAGCAAGGATGTCATCACTTGGCTAGCAGAGAATAGTGATGACGAACACTTGAAGAAGGTAAAACAGAATGCCGAGGCACACGCTGCCAAGATGGAAGTGGCGTCACGTTCCTTGCACGACGAGAAGGCTCTTTTCGACGAGGATGATGCTGAGGAAGATGAGATAGTGCTCGGCAGAGACTGCGAGGTTGTGGAGGAGATAGAGACGTCGAAGCAACGCCTCCTTTCTGCCGCCAAAGTTGAACCTGTCTTCGAGGGTTTGAGGACGAGCTCATCCGGTCACAAGATCCAGGACATCAAAGAACTCATGACAGTTCCGGTACGTAGACACGTTTTCTCTTGAAGACGTTATTGACGTAGGCTGCCAGGTGATTGTGACGGCCGACCTGACCAAAAGTCCCCCAGTCATCAAAGTGTACAGTGTCAACCCCTACACCGAGTCCAGGAGCGAACAGAAGAAATAAGCTAGTCAACGATCCTTTCTCCGATCCTTTTGAGCGTATCTGTTGTACGATAGTGTTGATATTCCGCATGCTTTCGTTTCCCATTCCTCTCCTTGATACTGACTCATGACCTGTTCATGCGCCGGTTCTGTACGGGTATGTTTGAGATTTTTACGTATCGCTCGCCTTTAGCTATGGTCATCCAATTACCTTCCCTACGCGTACATCTGTCCTAGGTTCTCATGTAGTAGTTTTACTTTCAATGGAGGTTGTTGTCATGATATGGGTATCGGAGCAGTCAAATACAGGGAATCTGAAAAGTATGATGTCGGTTAAAGTGAGCACGAGTTTACTACTGGAATATTAGCATGTATGTATTAGACTGGACATGTTCAGTTGCAGAGAGATGTCATTGTTAATGCCATAAACCTAGATCCAACCTGGAGGGGGTGTTCCCATATCGTATTTGATATTCTTCCTTTGCTGCCTGCTTCGTTCTCGGCCAGGCACGTCCTTGATCTCACCAAACGAACTCGAGCCGGACCCACGAGTGGCGGGTCTTTTGACGGTATGAATGCCACCGTCACTCCTCAACACATGGTGTTCAGGCTTCCCGTCCATATGAGGTTGGCACTGCTCTACTAGCGTGTGGAACGAGTGCACTGACCCCGTACTCTTGCCATATGGCATGCCGTCGACCGCAGCAGAGGTCGCCAGAGGGGCAGCACAGTGGAAACGGTCGATTTCGTGACAACAGAGGTCGTACAGTTGAACGAGTCCTAGGTAGCTCGCCTCGTCGCGAAGTTCGAGCAAGGAAGCGAGGGATGCGGACCCGAGTTGTACCGCCCGCGGGAGCTTCTCTGGCTGATCTGGAGTGCTCGGGAGGGAACGTAGGTAAGCTAGAACGTGCGTGTATCTGCCCGGAGGGGATAGAAAAAGCTTAGAAGCTGTGGGAACTCGTACAGCAACTGGGTTACTTACGGTGCGCTCGGTCTGTCGAGGAACAAATGGATACCGGTGGAAGATGGAGGTAGGCAGCCAGAGGAAGCAAGGTGATCACGGAAGACTGAATTAAGCCAATCACTGTGCTGGGTTAACGACGGAGTACTGGCATCTGAATATATCGACGCTGTCTCGGAGGGAGGCGACAACAAGGATGCAATATAGTGGGAGAGATGGGAAGGTCGGGAGATCAGGGATCGGACCGAGGTTCGGTAGGTAGTGGTGCACGTCTCCAGAGTGACTATCATCTTGGAGGGTTCGGTCGCACCGTCTGGAACGGATGAAAGAAGAATCGCCTCAAAAGGAGGTTGTGACGGCATCAGGTCGACCTCGGCTGGCAGGGCAAGCATTGAACGAGAGGGCTGTGAATATACTAGCAAGGTAGGGCGTGAAGAAGAGCGGTTAGGTGGAGACGGGGAACTCGACAAGCGGGGGTGCGGAATGTGGTCCGACAGAAGGATGCTTGCCGCCCCAGGAGACTGTCTGACTTCTGTTTCGGCATCGGAAACATCAGGCAGCGGTGGAAGAGGAGGACTGGTAGGTCGGAGTGGCGGGAGAAGTCTGCTCTCATCTTTCTTTGCATCATACGACAGGCTATTCTCCTCAGTTATGAGTTCGACCGGATGGATTGAGCCAGACAATGCCTCTTGAGGCGTGCGCACAATCGTTGCACCAGAACCAAGTGGGCCACTGCGGTGGATATTGTATTGATCCAAAGAGCTACCCAATTTCGGTTCGGATATCCGAGTCGGTTTGGGAGCAGCACGAGGAATGGAACGACTGGAGGTGGACGAAGAGCTGCGACTCAGCCAAGACATTGGCTTGGACAATGTGTGCTTGTGACCGCGCGGCGGCGTGTTAGGTGGAGAAGCAAGTTCAAGAGACGAAAAGTAAGGAGCCAGCTCCGAGGACATGGGATAGGATATATGGTGGGATGACTGAGCCTGCTTGAGATTCATGGTGGAACTGTGGAACAGAGACAGCGAGAGCGGTGGACGAACGAGAAGCGACTGAAAGAGGGTGGTGAGGACAAAGGGCTCGATGCATGGATACCTCGTTTCGACCCGCACAAAAATGTGTGCAGACAATAAGGCTCTTCTGCCTCATGGGTCATGAACGACAACACCTTCCCAAATCGGAAGACAATGCACAGGTGGAGAGTTGGCTCACGACTAACTAACTAGGATGAACGCTAGCACAGAATGGCCCACTGCAACAATCCAATATCGACTGAATCTGCCATGTATTCTGCACCCAATCTCCCCTCATCTCGCCGCACTCCATGCATCACGCGCCACAGCTCTCCATCCGGAAATTTCTGCAGTGTTACAGCCTTCTCATTGTTGGAAATGCGGCACATACTACTTCTCTGGGGATCATCCAACATCTCTCGTCGATCCCGCTAGGAAGAAGAAGAAAAGACGCGCCACGACCTCCCGTTCCCGTGCTTTTCAGAGGAAATGTCGTGCATGTGGCTTCTCGAATGACGCAGAAGTGGCACGTATCAATCCGTCCTCCAGCCTCCCTTCCACATCAGTCCAATTCCAGAACGATTCGTCGACACAGGACAACGTGTTAATCATGCGCCAGAAAGATGAGATGGGTCAGGAATCGCCACCTATTAACGTTTCCCGTGCCGTCGTTGGGAGTGGCCCAACGATGATATCCGCGCCCGTTCCAGGGTTGCCAGTTCGGCAGTCCCATATTAAGTCTAATAATACCAAGACGTCAGCCCTCAGGTACATGATTACCCGCGATCGTCAGAGGGAGGAAGTCGTGAAAGCACGCCAGAAGAAAAAAGAGGATCACGAAGGTTTAGCAGCGTTCTTGAAGGAACTGTGATTATCGGTATGTAATTCAGACGCTCCTTCTATTCTATATCATTCACGATGTCACTGGACATTTTTGTAAAAGTTCATACAAACTTGGCAAGACAAGATTGGATTACCAAGGTCCGTAGACCACGCTGCACGTTTCCGTCTCCCGGCTTCAAGAAATCAGCCTCATTGCACTCAGCCCTTTCATTTCGCCACCACGCCCCTCCATAATACCTGCTTATTAGCGACCAATTTTGTTTTCTGGGAGCAGGTATTACTATTATGGAGCATCTGACAAGTCTAGTCGTACACAAGACACTAAGGCGCAATACCTCCCAATGCTCTTACCCACGGTCTGCGTGTGCAGGGGGTTAACTAACTCGGAGTCCCTGGTGCGGTCAGGGGCCTGATACCCGCTAAAATCTTCAAGTTCGGTGCCCAGTCTATGATAGGAAATGGTCTACTTTGTGTCTTTACGGGGCGATTTATACATGACGTGACCCGTCGCAAACACTCGTCGATTCTCGTGCAACGAGGAGATAGCTAAGTATAAATGACCAGAAAGTTTCCAGTCTTGAACAAATCAAACATCGCTCGCTCTTACAGGACATATTCGACATCGATGGTGCCTGTCCAATATCTGGCTACCATTGCCAGTCGGAGGTGCCACATCATGCCAGATTGTGCTATCTAGCACTGCGCAGTAAGTTCAGTGGTCGACACGGTAGCTCCGTTGCGTCAGCCACGAGTCGATCATTCTAGACCTTATACTGACCCTAAAATTTTCAGGGACGCAAGCATTTTCATTTGACATGCGCAGCCTTCGCCGCAATCCAGACGGCCGCTATCAACGTCCTGCTGCGCAGCCAGTGGCCAGGAAAACCTAAACTG
Organism: Pulveroboletus frians; assembly: GCA_038089395.1. Taxonomy (NCBI): domain Eukaryota; kingdom Fungi; phylum Basidiomycota; class Agaricomycetes; order Boletales; family Boletaceae; genus Pulveroboletus; species Pulveroboletus frians. Next base: position 14,936 of record JBBPKT010000074.1, read on the forward strand.
CGCTTGAAACACAATGGCCGCCTTTGTGGGAGCTGTTGTTCAGCCGGGTGCCTGATGCCGTGGCAGTTTGTTTTGATCCCTCGAGGCTAAGGATGCTGCACAGCACTGAGGCCACAGCCTAGGGGCTTATACTCCAATGATTGAGTAGAGTCATCAAACCTTGATCGCGGTCACACCTCGACCTCGATCTTGGGCTATGCGTTTCAGCATTTTACTTTGGTGGCCTCCACTATTTGCAAATCAAGTGCCCTCGCCCAACCATGTTCTTTAGGGCGGGGCGTACGTGAAGCCATTGTTCCTCGGACTGACCCTGCATCTTTCGCCCTGGTGCATCAAGCCTATTGATTGCTACATAGTTAGCAGCACTTGTCTAGACCTCGTAAAGAGGAAAGGTGCTCAGATCACCGTTTCAAGTATACATGAAGAAAGGACATATGGTAATCAGTCTCGGGGTCGACGAAAGTCCAGCAAGTATTATGGCAGTTCAGAATCGTGAATTAGGAAGACGAGGGCGTCATTCATTAAGGAAGAGTTTCTAAAATGATTGTTTCGCCTGGGGAAGGGGTAGAGAGCTTCAGCTCATAGTGTGCAACATCTGTCCAGTCCTTGGTGAACCACCCTGGCCAGAATACGGTGTATGTAGAGAGGGCGATGAAGAGTGGAAGGGTGTCGAGTCCATAAAAGAATGCCTCCGTCGTGGCGAGATAGCCTCCGAACCCTTGCGAAATTTCAGCAACCCTATAGCAACACCGTAACTAGCGCAAGTATCAGTTGTGTTGCTAGATGTCGACCGAATCAGACACTTACAAGGATACCCATGCAACTGACAGCGAGGGCAGCGGCTAGAGTCCGCCAATCGCGATGCCAGGGCCGTCCTCTGTCTCCCTCCCATATACTGCGCTCCAGGGTGTACACACGGTACAAGAAGCGGACGTAAAGACCGCTAAATAAACTGAACGAGATCAATTGGAGCACTAGACCGGCGAGAAAGACCTGATGAAGAACAAATTTAGAATGATGATAAAAGGGTGTAGCAATAGACACACATGCGTGGCTATTTGCTGCTGAGATTGATTACGAGAGACGGTCATGCCTCCCCCGATGGCTTGAATCACGAATGTCGTGATATCCGAGGTCACGAAAATGGGTGTCAATTTCTGTACAGGGAGTAAGACGTGCGCAGTGCATGACTTATATCTCGCAAGGCGTCCCAACAAGATGTAGTTTGCCGCGATAAATGCGCAGGGCTATACAAGGCCGAATGAGCTTTGAAATAGAGTATAGATGTTCGTACCGATAACACGATGAACAGATACTCGGCGACGTATATTCCTTCCGAGTCGGGGTGGTAGTGTAAACCAAACCGGCACCCAAATCCGATTGCATAGGCTAATGGCTATTTAGCGTCATACCACTGCATTTCGGGACACTGTACTTGCTGTACTCTCCGATAATCATGACGAGCATAAATATTGCGCCATACCGATAGATGTAAAAGGTCTGGACGAGTGCGGTCAACACGACGAACACTAGGTCAATCCAAGTTAGTCTATGGCCAATCTTTGTACATCCCTGGCATACCAAATGCAATGGCCGTTAACGTATTTGACGGAATATATCTCAGTGGATTGTAGGGATCGTCCTTTGGGTCTGAGAAGGGGTTTGCAGTTTGGCTGGCAGCCGGCGTTGTGAAAGCAAGGAAAGCCAACCAGAGTATGGCGACTTTGATGGAGCGATAGCTCTCTGCCATGGCGCCGTGGAAAAGAGTAAGTGAGGGTGAGGGATGCCATCTGCCACGTATTATAAACATCCGCACCTGGATGTTGCAGTCCGTGTGTACAGCCATACTCTTCTGGGTCCTCCGCAGCTAGTGAAGTACTCACTCGATTGGTTCGGGTAGAGATCACTGTCACCCGGATCAGGAACGATGAGGTCGTGTCGCCGAGCCGGAGCTGAGCTCGGCATGACAGTCTACTTCCGCGACCATGTTCGTCTGCGAGTGCATTGAGTGACCGAGGACTGAAAATTTCTCAGTAAGCATGGGCTCTCAGTCAACCCCCCGGCCTAGGGTTGACTTCCCTTAGCGATTTAGAGGCGGTTTTCCTAAATTTTGTAATATAATTAGCAGCAAGATGACAGACCACATGGTGTGCTGTCATCCACCAGTGTCTGTAAACCCAGAATTTACAGAGACCCCCCTCTGTGAATATGTTTCTGCATCTCCAGGTTGTCTCGATCTCCTTTTTAGGTGCGCCCATTCCTTTTTTGACATGTTCGTTTGACAGCGCCATCTCAATCTTAGTCTGGCTATGCAGTGCGACACGCCGGCTAAACGAGTGTCCAACTGCCAAAGATATGCGAGTATTGCCACTAGCCGCTATCTACAACATACGTACCGCGTAATCGGGATAGACAGGCCATCTGTTCCCTTTTCGCCACTCATTTCACGCTCCTGCATTGGTAGAGATGGCGATGTTTGATACACCGTCAACAAGATCGTTGGCACGATCATCAATCAGTTTTGTAATCTTTGAAGTGAACGTCAACCGGCAAATTATTCTATCATCGTTATTGTGCTTACCTTTCCTATAGCGACCGTTCTCCCTGGGATAAAAGTCAGCGACATCGGTAGACAGCAATAGCATCCCGCTCGCACCTTCGTCCCGCAGTGTGAACCGCCCGAGCTGGGGATAGTCGACAAACCTTTCAACACAAACTGGGAGGGTTGCCTCAACAAGTGCTACAATCTTTTGGCCTGGACAACGCATCATTACAATGGCAAGGACTGCAAGATAACACTGATCACCCTTTTTGGCGAATTGAGGCGGCTTCTTTGACTTGCGTCCGGTTGCTTTATCAAAATAGTGTAGTAGAGCCTAGGTATGATATGTCATTGCAGTGACCGAGATGGCCGGGAAGATGGGCGCACTGGTAATGTGACTTCTTCTGACAAGGTATGAACATGCATAACGGCCGAATATCCGGCACAAATGATGTTTTTGTGTTCCAGGATGGCTAATTGGGCTTCGAATTGCCGTACTGCGTGGACTGGGTTCTTCACGCTCGTGAGCACAAAACCAGGGCTGATGTCCTCGTCCTCTACCCCTCGTAATCTTACTCGAATGTTATCTCCACACATGGCTGACGATATCTCTTCCTCCATTTCATCGTAAATTGCGGTGACTTCGACACTGGTTCTGGTGGGCATAAGAATGTGGACATCTCCTTTGCGTATGTGGCCTGATTCGATCTTTCCGACTGCAACAGAACCCATGTCTTTGTACTTTTCCGAGACGGGCATCATGAACGGGCCGTTTATCCTTCGATCTACCATGGGAATGTGGTCGAGGTGGTCAAGGAGGGTTGGACCCCTTGAAGGTGTTCAGCACTTGGCACTGAGACAGAAAAATCAGGGCAACACACTTCCACCAGGCACATGTTGATGCGGGAATGGGTTCCTTGAGGTTTATACCAGTATATGCTGAAATAGGTATGAATGAGACGTCTTTTGTATTGAATCCGGCGGACTTGATGAAGGGTGAGAGCTTGTCTTTAATCTCATTGTAACGGGCTACTTCCCAGTTGACGGTAGGGTCGTCCATCTTGTTGATCACGACGACAAACTTTGAAACACCAACGGTCTTGACCAGCATGACGTGTTCTCTTGTCTGGCCACCCCTTTCAAAACCGGTCTCGAACTCGCCCTTGCGGGCGGAAATAACGAGGACAGCGACATCTGCTTGGGCGGCACCGCTAATCATAGAAGGGACATACGTCTTGTGTCCGGGAGCGTCGAGAATGGTGTAGCGACGGTTGGGAGTCTCAAAGAACCCGCGACCGACTTCGACGGTCTTGCCTTTGACACGCTCTTGTGGGGTGGAGTCGAGCGCCCAGCTGAGATACCATGACTCTCTTCCGGCCTCCCTTGCCTCGTGCTCATATTTCTCCATCGTTCTTTTGTCGACGACGCCGGTGAGGAAGAGTAAGTTACCGCCGAGCGTACTCTTTCCGGCGTCTACATGACCAATAAATACAACGTTCAAATGTTCCTTAACTGGAGTGATACTGGAGATCAGAACGGAGGGTGGAGTGAAATGTGCACTGACCGTCACCGAAGAGATCTTTGAGCACGGCTTCATCGGCAACGGATTGGACCTCTCGTGCGATGGCGGAGGTATCTGACTTGGACTTCTCCGTGGAAAATATCTTTTTCGAGATCGGGGGAGCGGGGGAAGAGGACTGCGAGCCCGGGTGAGACGCGGCGGGAGATTCCTGGGTCAAAGCAGGCGGGCGCTTGGATACGCCGCCAATGTTGAGGCTAATTGTCTGTGATGGTTGGGTTGGATCTGGTTGTGGTGGGGAGAAAGAGAATCTGCCTGGTACGAACGCAGACGCACTCGCGTTCAGCTTGCTCATGTCGAGGAGGAGATCAGAATATTTTATTTAATTATTTAATCGATCGATCCTCTTATCTGACCCGTGATCTCGTGACCATCATGGCCTCGCTCGCCGTCGTCCTCGACGCCGCCAACGCGATCCTCGTCAGCGACGACGACCCGCCGCACCATCCCGCCGACGTCCTCCATGCGCGCATCCTCCGTTTCTACGCTACCCTCGCCGAACAACCAGCATCCATTCCCGCTCTCTCCGTCCCCGCCCTCCAGCTCGAAACTGCCCGCTGTGCGCTTCTCGCGCTCCATCGCGTGCAGCTCCTTCTCGACCCGCACGATGACGACACCCAAGAGCCGCCTGCGATTGGGGTCCGCGACCTGACCGTCCTAAGGACCCTCCTCACCCTCCTCTTTCGATGGGGTATCAATCCATTACTTGCACGCCTCTCTCCCCTGTGGCACACGAGCACTACCTTGAGTGATTCCTCCAACTTACTTGTAGACCTCTCGGCGCTCTTGTCTTCTTTCATGTCAACCCTCTTCCCCCGCGGAGTGCGCACACGACCTCCTCAGACATTCATCACCACAACTATCCTTCACAGACATGTCACTGACCTTCTTAAGGCCTCCATCGCTATTGCGTGGCTGCCCAAGTCACTGTGGCCCCACGACACCCCCTCTCTCCATACCTTGCGACCCTTCGTTCTGCGTATCTTGGAATTGTGCGTCTATATGCGCTGCATATATGCACAGATGGTTCTCAACCTTGTGGTCAAGTCTCCCTCTGACCCAGATACTGACCGATCTCGGTGCAGTGCTTTCGAGTACGCCCCCGCCCCCGCCCCATGTCCGCAAACTATGTTCCTCGTTGCTCACAAAGAGCTTACTTCGTCCGGGGGGTGTTCGGGCACTCTTTGCTGCAATTTTTGGCGAGCAAGATGGTTCAGAAGATCCCCAGCTAGAAAAGTACGAACGCACGGCCGGTATTCTCGTCGCCGTGCCCGCGGGCCTCACGCTAGAGGTCGGAACTTGCTCTGCAAATGCCACATTTTTGACGCTCAGTGTTCATGTTCTAGGAATATTTCACGACGATCATCCCTCGTCTGATGGAATTGCTGTCCTACGACGTTCCCGCGACCTACAGGCGCGCCGCTTCGTTTGCCATCTCTCGTATGCTGGGCTCTGAGTTCCCGCATCGCCCACTGGTCACTTCCCTTGTGTCACCTATTATTCACTTGCCAATTACACGTGTTTCGAACGCGGATCCTTCTAGCGGAAACCAGGAAGAACCTCAATCGGCGATGGCACCACCCACCCCCACGACAGCCTTGTCCATTCTCACTATCCTCTTGCTCAATACAGACCCATCTCCAGCATTTATCACTCATGTCTTGTCACCGGTTATGCCAGCCCTTTATGCACTCATGTTTCATCTCGATACGGTAAAGGCTTCCGACCCCATTCTGAAGGAGTCCGTTAAAGGGCTACTTGCAACATGGGGTCGCGTAGTCGAGATGCGACACGGGGTCGACACGCTCTGGGAAGTCATTCAAAGCGAGCGGATGTACTGGGAGGTGGATGTCTCGGGTAATATCAGACACGGTGCACCAGAGTACGTTTTGATTTACAGTTCTAGTTTCGGATCTCGCTTTATGCAATGAACTCTAGTCCGTCCACTAAGCCTACTCTTTTTATGCCAGAGGATCTCGGCAAGGAGGGAGCCACGGGAGACAATTTCTTGGACCTCTACCCAGATCCTGCTCATTTTGTGCAGTACCTCAAATCGCTCGATCGCCTGGACATGGCCGCCGAGCTGTTTGTCAGGTTACTCGAGGTGTACCATTCGATAGACAAAGAGCAAGACACCGAAGACACCGATCCATCGAGGTGTGCATGTATATATCACTCACCTTGATGCATGGACTAATCCTACGTCAGAAGCTTGTTGTGTCTTCAAATGATCGTTGAGATGCAGACTCAACTCGCTGACGCTTCATCTCCCACCAACATCCTTCGCAAGCCTGAACACATTTTATCATTCGTAAAGCATGCCCTTGGGTCCTCGACAGTGCATGCTACTTCCTCACCCTCACACAAGATTGGACATGGACGTGGTCTCGGGTTGGAAGACTTGAAGGTTGTAGATAGAAAGGACGATCTGTGGGACGGCGACAGCGACGATGAACCAGGAGAACTGGGTAGCGATCAGGCTGAAGGCATGACTGCGACTGCGATCAATTTACTCCTCGCCATATTGGAAGGTATGTGAAGGTATAGTATCTCGAGGACTGAAAGAGACACCATTTACAGCTAACCCCGAGTTATCTGCACGGAATGCCCCCGTACTCAATGAGATTTTTTCACTCCTTGAACCTTTCTCCAATGATGCATCGGATTCGATTAGGGGTTTAGCCCGAGAAGCCAGAATGGTGATGACTGCTCGACTTGCGTCTAGTTCGACATCCTGGTCGGCGCCGCAGAAAAGAGAAGAAGGTCCCCAAGAGATTTATCAAAAGGCTCTGAAGCTTCTTCAGGACCCGATTCTACCTGTCCGAGCTCACGGCTTGTTACTGTTGAGGCAACTCGTCTCGTCTCGTCCTCATACATCCACACCTACGACAGACCCAGCATTAGTGCCCGCCATCATGTCCATCTTCATGCAGTCTGTGCAGGACGATGATTCTTATATCTTCCTTAATGCTGTACAGGGTCTCTCTGCAATGGTCGACGCTTTCGGCAAAGACGTGCTAGGGAATCTCCTCGAAACGTATACATCCCATCTCTCCCCTTCTTCCGTGGGAACATTGTCGAAGCAAGAAGTGGATGCAAAAGTTCGCGTCGGTGAGGCTCTGGGTCAGGTCATCAGGCGGTGTGGGGACGCACTTGGTGTTTATTGTACGTCCGAACGCTTGCGGTAGTTGCATGGCTGATGATCAATCGAATTGACATTGACAGCGGATATGATTGTTCCACGACTTGTATCGGTGTTCCGTTCAGGCTACGCTCCAACAGTTCTCCGGACCTCTGCCGTATCACTCCTCACCCAGTGCCTAAAGACCAGCATGGTTTCCGTGCTTCGTTACGTGGATGACCTGGCCGTGGGTATGATCGACACCCTTCAAGTTGAAATGGTCCCTATCGTGCAATCGCCACCAAAAGATAGTGACAGAGGGACACCCGAAGCCGAGGGAAAGGGGGGAATGGAAGTGCTTGACTCCCAACCAACTGCGATCGATCCCAAACTGCCACCTCTACGACGTGCTGTGCTGCACTTTTGGACGTCACTCCTCCGCCAGCTCACCCATGCAACGTACAATGGGGCTATGATCGAGAGATTACCGACTGCCCTACTCAGACGAGCAAAGGTCACGCTGGGATACATTGCCTCAACGGATGAAGATGGTATAGCGAGGGTGATGGCCAGCGAGGCGAATGAAGCGATAGACCAGCTCAATAAGGCCATGTTGGGCATATAGTATTTCGATTTGGCAACTACGAGCACGAATGTACTCCCCGTATCTGTCTCAGGCCCGAAGCACTTGAAGAGCCTGAGTCATTGAAGGGAGATGATCTATCTTGGTTCCAGTACACCACCTGGGTGCAGAGCACACGTCGTGGCATGTCGCGTTGACCAGGAGGCCACCAGACCACGACGAGAGCCGCACGAACCGGTCGAAAGGAAAGAGATGGATCATTTCACGACGATGTATGATTGCCCAACGCTCTGCTTATCTCGTCTACTCGCTTTCGAAACGTGCTCCACTTTGGGCTCCCCACGGCGAGATACGGCAGTTGGTCGCTGTTGGGTTCTGAGCCGACGTCGAGCTTCAGAAACGGGTTCGAGACTGCTTGATAGAGGGCCATGTGTAAGGCCTTGAACGTCTGCACATCACCGTCACCGTCGCCATCACCACCATCACGCGCGCAGACGGTCATCGTTTCGTCAGCATATCTGTGTGTCATCCAAACCGACCCGCACCAAACGTGCGGGAAGGTACAGAAAGAAGAGGAAAACACCCGAACCATGATGACCTCGGCATCGCGTACCACTGCGTCCGTCAGCGGGAGAGCCAGCACGATCTTCACCTTCAACGGCGTCATGTAGCCGTACGCAGCCACGTCGTCCATCGCGTACAACAGGCCGAGGTACCCATCTGTCGGTTTAGTCGTGCCGCCAGCTGGAGAGAGAAAGAGGGTGTGAATGTTGGTGTGCAGCTGAATAGAGGAGGGACTGACTACGCTCCTCGATGACGTCCAAGCTCGTATGGGCGACGTAGTGGTACTTGAGTTCCTGTCCTTTTTGAAAGGTGCGCACGAGGATGGGTTGATTTTGGGGCGAGATGAACGCGACTGCGTTGAGACGGAGTGGTGAAGGCATTCGAGGAGGTTGTTTGAGGTACACTTTTCAAATCACTAGGTACAATTTCGTACTATCATAGGTCTAAGCTACATCACAATCCAAGCCCGGACTTTTTCAACGATGCGACAACCTGAGCACGGAAAGCAAGATCAATTACCGGGTTCATTCAAATGTCACGTTTCATTTACCTTGCTGGTAGAGTCATATATTCTCTTCTGAGCTACAAAGAGGATGGCGGCCGTGAGTACACTTTGAACAAGTTTACTCCCCGCGCCGCCATACAACCCCTGGAAACCTTCCTCCTTGAAAATGGTCAAAAGTCCATGCAGGGTAGATCTATAACGCTCAGCGTGCGACTTCCCCGCTTGCAATCGACTCTTGACAACGCTTCAGAAAAAGGGGACATCCAAGCGTCAGTGTTTGCCTGAAAAGGAACGCGACACGGTCCTACATGTAAGGATAAGTTATCCCAGTAGCAACTGGTATCATGAGTACAAGGGGTCGACTGAAAAGACCATCGCTGACGACGCACCAAGCTTCGAAAACGCGCCCAAAAGAAAGTAGTCCCAATCGTTCAACAGCGCCAAGGCAGATCCCCGGCGACTCGTCGGCAATTTGGCCATGCGGCTCTTGATCAACACGTTCTTGAGCTGCTCAAACACGGTGTACTGGATGACCGGATTGATGACCAACACAAGCGCAGGGCCGATGCCCCTCCAAAAACCGGCAGGACCATCCTTGGACACAATCTTTTCGATCGCCTCGAACATGCCAAGCTTCTTGGGTTTAGACGTCCTGTTGGCAGGGTCGTCGTTCGCGCTGTGGACCGCTTGCGACGTCTGTACGACCCAAATAGGGTTGCTTATGATCGTCGTCGTCGAGCCTGTACCAGACAATGGTCGTTGGATCAGCATCATGCGGACGGTGACTGCTTGCCTGCTATGAGGCCAGCAAGCACGGACTCAGTCGTGCTGAGCGCCTTGCTTCCTGTCCTCGAATTCAATAAAATGGCACGCGAACGCTCGTAAAAGTAATAGTAGACCCTTGAGTGGGATGGATACTTGAGTAAAGGGATACGGGGGTGCGCACGTCAGGCGCCATACGCACCCGTTCGTGACGGCAATGCCGACCAGGCTAGAACCGAGCCCGCTGTATAGAGCGTAAAGACCTTCACGCCCGACGATGTCGAGTACCATCTGTAAAAAGGCCTGACTCGTGTGTCAGTAATGGGGCCATCTGTCGAGCGTAACGGGGACCTTGTCATCGGGTTTGCTATCAACTGCCGCGCGAGTTGAGAGAACGACCAGTGGGCTATAAGGCCGAGTTAGCGAGCACGGTACCAACTGATGCGCGGGCGACACTTGCTAGGTAGCCGACATTGCCACCATTCCCCCGACGGCCCCAGCCAGGGCGTGGCGTGCAGAGTCGCTCATATCTCTGAGATGGTGGAGATGAAACGTTCGACGCATATTCACGCTCTCCCGGATAATCACGTGGTTGGGTGTAATAGGATAGAGTATGTAGCGTGAAAAAGTATCCTACTCGAACGTGCCGTTTTGAAGTTGCTTCAAAAGGCTCTGCATTTCCTCCACGTCCTTCTTGAAGGTACCGGAACTCGTACTGGTATCACTTCTCCCGGAGACATTGAACGCGTCACCCGAAATCGCTTTCCCATCGTCCAGGGTGACCCATCTATCTAGCTGAGAAGAGATAGCCTGTGCTTTTAACCGGTAGTGAGTGCGAATAATATCACCGAAAGGTTCCGGTGGGGCCTTGAGGTTCCCTAGCATCTGCGCCAGATTGAATGACGACCACCAAGAATAGCGAGACCCTTACCGCAGTTCTTACAACCATGCGCCGCACATTTGCAGAGTCTGCAGCGAGTAAGCAAAAGCTCAATCCTCCACTGACATACTTACATGCTTTAGATTGTGGTGTTCCGCCACCATTGGCCCATCCCGGCTCATTCAAGTAGGGTTCATCACACAAGATCATGGATTGGATAGAGATGAGAACCTGAGAAGGCGAACCGTCATCAGACCATTGAGTTCCTGCCAACAGACGCACCTGTAGTAATGTTGATCGACCTGATATCCAGCCAGGCCCAGACCAAGTGCCGAGAAGGGATAGACACACTTTGCCATCCTAGCAAGAGTTGGTCAACGTGGACGTATATGCTAATGCGCTGTCAACGTGTACTTGCCGCATACAGATTAGGGTTGAAGCGATATTTTCCACCATTTGTCTGTGAGCAAAACACGTCAGATTAAACAGCACCAAGACATTCACACCGGACAATACCGTCATGTATTTAACACTAGGGGGTGATTGATTATAACTTGGTCCGAGGAAAATATCAAATAGGAAACTAGAAAGTTTCAGCCGAGACAACGAGAAACCAATCAAATCAATACAGACCACCCGTCCTGGTACCTAATAGACAAACCATTGCTGTGGACAAACATCAAAAGACAATGTGAACGAACTCACGGAGTTCCTTCTGGGCCGATAATCAGTGCCTTGATGATATCTACGCGGTTCTCGTCTACTCTCAGGAATATCGAGGAGTCCCAGGCAACGGGAAGGTTCGTGGTCAACACAGCAAGCTAGGAATTACGCGTTGTTAACTGTCATGACTTAAAACTTCGACCTGCACTACCTCTTTTGCGATGGCAAGTGAACGCTTTGGAATCTCAGAGTTCGCGAGCATCCGTGCTTCACTGTTGAAGAAGAATTTATAATGTGGAACCGTATCTTCGTTGGGTATCGGCTCTGTAGGGGGTAGAGTGAGGTCGCAGTATTCAAATCGGACTTGTGTCGCCCAGTTAAGATACGCCTTCCGCCGCTCCTCTTCAGTGTTGCCGACCTGTATTAGTGTAAGATCGAATGACGAAGAGTTCGCGATCTTGGGCAAGGAAGCGTGCAACCTATCAACGAAGACATCACCCTTTGTCTCTCGCAAAGAACGATCGATAGCGTTTGCGGTCATCAGAATTCGTTGACAGAATGCGAGTAACTTCTGATTCTCATCCGATAACGCTGGGGACGATTCCTTCTCCTTGCCCTTTCCTTTGTCCGTTGTCATCCGCTTCTGTTCCTCCGTCATCTCCTCCTCTTCAGGTTCTGTGGGCTTGATCCCTTCCAGGCCCTTGATGGCTGCCCGTGCTTGTATGGCGATAGCTTCAAGCAATTCACGAGGGCCGGCACTGCCCTCATAGATAATTGTACGTTCCCGAATCACCGATTTGCCTTTGCCAACTCGCCTCGGAGTGACAGATTTAATCGATCCAGGAACCATGATAGGCATGGCCATCATGCTCGCCAAGGCTTCGTGATTGGAGATAGTCTAGGCAGACAACAAAATTAAAAATAGCATCCTTCAGGGAACAATACACACCTCAAGCCACTCAAACAATTCAAAGTACAGAACGGACCGATCAGACATGTCGGACAGAGAATCGTTTCGAAGGAGAGTCGAGCAAAGGAAATGAAAGCGCCTCCGGAGATGTGCTAGGGTGGTGGGATGGACCATATAATCGCTTGTAAGAGCCCCAGTGTCCCTGTGAAGGGAGGGAAGATAGACGCGTATATGGGAGAGTAATGAACCAATTTTCTCATCTTTGACGCGTTGCTGAGCTTGTGCTTCGAGCTGGCCAGAAGTCTAGGAATGTTTGGCTTCGTGATCGGTGCAACTGAGTAGTGACTTACATCCTCGCGACCATCACCTGCATACCCCGTGCCGCCTCGAGCCTTCTTCCCAACCGGTAAGGACATGTAGTACGTGTCATCTTCGTCATCATCTCCATTGATGAAGGATGAATGAGGATGAAGATCCATCTTGCGTTTCTTGTTCGACTTTGCTTTTGAGGGCCCCTGACTCGGCTCGTCTCCTGTCTGGCGTCTCTGCTCCACGAATATCGTTTCTAACATTGCAAGGCCAATGCCCAGTATGACGCCCTGCAGGTTCGAGCAGTGAAACAAACTGACGTCGATAGACGCATTTGGACGGCTATTTCCGGGATTGATTGTTTCACCACAAGCAAAACAAAACTCGAGGTTGCAATTGGGACACGAGTGCTTCACAATACGACGCAGATGCTCGATATAACTCGGGAACTCGGGCTGTGGGATGAGGTGAACGTCCAGAGAGGAAGAGTGCGCCACTGGAACTCACAAAAAGCGGAAAGAAATCGCTTTTCTTCCGGTCGAGTTTGTACCCACAAGACTGAGGACAAGGGCATTTGTTGTTGCTCAGGAAATCATACAGCGCGAAGAGAAACGACTGTTCATTGCCCTCAGGACAGCCTTTCATCCAGTCACCCTGCATCATGAGCTTGACCGGTTCCTTGGATTCCGGCAAAGTGGCTGAATCGGGTTCTTCCTCCACTTCGATTACTTCCTCACGACGATCCTTGGAGAAGAAAATGCCTGTAACGCGGTTAACTGCCAGATCACCGCGTGAGAACTTGGATATTCACCTGCATATGGGTCGACCTCTCCTGTGTTTCGCCTCGCCTCGTAATCGGAATCGTAGTCAATGTAATCATCAACTAATGAATGGTCGATGAGCGCGCATACCAAAGGCAACCGAATAACCCACCGTCGTCTTCGTTATCTTGCATATCAAGATCTTCGTCCCCGCCCGCATGCTTTGGGGTCTGAGACCATCAGTAGGAAGCATCGAGCGACGAGTGGACACGCACAGAAGTACAGGGGATCGGTAAGGGGCTCAACCGGCCAGTTGGAGTAACGGGGGCCATACACACGTCGTCGTCGCCACCTGCCAGGCACGCGAACTCGCCATCGATAATGTGTTCCGCAGCCTGCATGACATCCTTGTATTTACGCAAGGCTGCCCGCGCTTGCGGTACCGTTGCACCCTAATGATGAACCCATGAATTGCAGTCGAGACTTGACGTGTCAACGACGGCGTACCATCTCAACGAGCTGATCTATTTCCTTGTCCATTGCACGTTGCTTGCGATGAGCGACAGACGACCGGGCACTTGGCACTTGGATGGAGACAATGTGCGTGCAATTACGTGAAACCAGATAACTCAACACTGTCACACTGTGACTAACCATCACATCTTGTGGTCTCTGAAAAACATATATATAAATAAAAAGACAAGGCCCAAACGAAAGATGGGAAGGGAATAGTAAATCTTATGGTGCACTACCGATGGAGAACTATTCAAGTGAGCCAGATCAAAACGACTAATAGGTCAAATATGAAAAAATGATCGCAGTGTGGCCAGAGACATGGCTGAAAACTAAATTGGGGCCGAGAATGAGCGACACATACAACCAAAAATACATACAATGCCTGCTGGCCAGCTAGATGGAGCACGTTGTCGCTATCACCGGAAGTATCGTTTCAGGGAGGGGAAGACATCAACTCTTCGGAAGTGGAGGAAGGCTGTCATGTTCGTCCCGATCATACCCAAGCGGATAAGAAGACAGGTCACTCATAAGAGCCAGGGTATCCAAGCTGGCTCGCTGGCGCATCTGGGAGGTTGCCGAAGGCGCGCGCGTAGCTTCCGTTCCTCCGTGATCTATTTGGAAAGGAAAATTCCCGAGTCCCGATGAGGCCGTAGATAACTGAGATCCTGTTGACATGCCCAAGACATGGCGGCCGGGAGGATCCAACGGGGATAACGAAGCCCTAGCGTCCGTGGTTCCAGCTTCGGGCGACACGGGGTGAGATGTAGCAGGCACTACAGCAGCCAACGGGACTTGCGACTGCGTAACAGCGAAGAACTGTTGACTCAGCGGAGAACGAGGGGGAGAGCGAACGGGACGAGAAGAAATGGGGGACGGAGGGACGAAGGGGAAAGATTCAAGAATCGAGTCTGCTCGGGTAGATGTCGTCGAAACCACGGATGTTCCGGACACTCGTTTTGACTTATCGAAACCCTGAGCGCGAGCGCGAGCCTGAGCATGAGCCACGGCGCGTTGCTGTTGCTCCTGAAGTGTGGCAGAAGGAGTGGGTGATTGAGTGATTACTTTGGCTGCGGAAGTGTCGTGAGGCAGTCTTTGATCGGTCAATAGTCCAGTGTTGATTTTCATGGCAATACCGTTACCAACTGATTGTGCAGGCGATGCAGTTTCGTCTAAATCCAATGCAGCTGACAAATCAATAGAGGGAATCGACGGCAGCTCCGATGGCGCGTGATGGTCGCTAAATGGATCATTACGAGCAGAGATCCCATGATCCTCGTCAGTCTCATTAACAATGTCCGCGGGTCCAAATGAGGTCGCGGCAAGAGGCGAGCGAATGGGGGGACGTGACGTGGCAGGGGGTTTCAAGCCATCTGAGGAAAGATGGGAAGTCGGAGTCACGGTACCTGACGTTTGGATGACCTCTGCTTTGACTTTGCCAACGACCTGCCGAACGGCACCCTGAGTGTGCGTGACAATCATGGGAGCCTCGTTCAAGAAGTCGCTTGAGTAACTAGCGTTCGAAGTGTATGAAACCCTGGATAAACCTGAGCGCTGAGAAGGAGCATAATGTGGGGGAGGCTCGCGCAAAGTGTCGAGTGAGGGTTGATTGTTCTCTAATACCAGATCTGTCGGACGAGCTGGGCGTGCTGGAGAATTGGGTAGGAAGGAGGATTCTGAATGAGGAGAAAGCTGAGCCGAGCCAGTAGACACCAGTGCAATTGGAATGACATTAGTGCCGTCTGTGGTTGTCGAAGTTTGAATGGAGTGTCCGTCTTCGAATGGATTGATCGTGGACGGCCTAGCGGAGGCAAGATGGGTAGAGGGGGCAAGAGAGGATTCCGGGCGAGGATCGAGATCAATGACGCTATCTCCCAGAGGGTTCACACCTGCGTTACCCGCTGATGTCGTGGGGGATGGCTGAGGTTTTTCTATTTTTTCTATTGGATCGGGACGATTAAGGACTGCTTCGGCGGGAGCAGGGACATCTGGTTTGGCTTCGGTGGTTGCATTGAGGGCCTGACGCGCGCGTTGACGACGGCGGTAGAAGAAGAAGCCAGCCAAAGCGACTATTAGGACAAGTATGACCGCAGCTATTGCGCCCCCAAGGGCTCCGGAGCTGACGTCCCCACTGCCACTGTTGCTGCCGTTGGAGAGATTAGCCTGACAAGTGAACGTTGGACAAGCGTTACATGTCCTAGAGGGATAATGAGATCTAAGATGTGAGCGCGTAGATTGAGAACACGAACTGGCTGATCAAGACGCAGCTCTCGTCCGCAGAACAGGTGCAGACGGGCGGCTTCGATGGGCAGGAAACGCACTGCCGCGATGACAGACCCAGATGCATGAAAAGGCAACGAAAGAAACAAAAGAATGTGTACTTTTGGCAGGTTGTGGTTCAAGGTCAGGCTGTGGTCGCGCGCGGGCAACGAAGACGGCGGCGAGGAAAGGGAGGGGGGGGAAGTTACCAGGTAGTTAAGTTGGCTCGACCCTACTTTCCCACAGCCGCGACAGCAGTGCCTTACGACCCTGTTTCATATCATTTCCTCGTTCCGCTTACGCGTTGTCGCTGTACTCGGCGGCTTAGAGTGACAAGTATTAGCCTCTGTGAGGCCCATGCGAACGTTCGACACCGTTGGCAGTCCCCAGCGATGTCCCCCACCGTCGAACACAGCGTCTCTATCCACGGCTTGTCTTATTATCACGGTACCAGTGTCACCCCTTCCCTTTCTAATATCACCCTTCAGCTTCCACCCGGGTCCAGAACCATCATCGTCGGCGCAAATGGAGGTACGCACTACGTCGCACTTTCCCCGCACATTCACATTCAGGCACTCACGTCTCTCCAGCTGGAAAATCTACCTTGCTGCAAATCCTCGCAGGGAAACGCCTCGTCAGGGATGGTGATATTCGCATCAAGAATAGAGACGTATTCCGGGATTCACCCCCTGGTGTCGCTTTCCTTGGCACAGAATGGTTGGCTGTTTCTCATCCTCTTACTTGCTCATCTCTGCATCTTCACTGGTAGGGCGATGAATCCTGTGGTTCGGGGAGACATCGTAGTGTCCGCCTTCTTGGACTCTGTCGGAGGGTACAGATACAAGGAACGTAGGGACAAATTGCTTGATATCCTGGACATAGACCTGGACTGGCATATGCACACAATTTCGGACGGAGAACGGCGGCGCGTTCAACTTTGTATGGGACTCATGGCCCCTTGGGACGTTCTACTATTGGACGAAGTCAGTTCATTACCGCTGGAAATCACCGGAGCTCATCTTACGCCGTTACCAGGTCACGGTTGATCTGGACGTCTTGGTTCGCGAAGAGTTGCTCACATTCCTTCGTGACGATAGTATTACCCGAGGAGCGACCATTCTTTGTGCGCGCCCATCGACCATCTTCGGGCCACCGGCTTACTCTTCGCAATAGATGCCACCCACATATATGATGGACTTAACTCATTCCCGACCCATATTACACATATGCGCCTTGGCTCCCTCGTGACGGAACCTATTCCCTGGCCATTTGAGCCTTCTGAAACCAACAACAACCTGACTCTGTATCAAGTTGCCTTGCAGTGGCTCAGTCAGGATCGTGACCATCGCCGGGAACTGGAGAAGCAGGGTTACAAGTCCCGAGGGGCTCGAAGAGATGTCCGTGATAATTCTTTATCTTGCTGCATCCACTAATCAACAACTTCAGGATGTTCCAACCGATTCGGAGACGTTTTACAAGAAGTGAGTGTCCAGACTGCTACCGAAGCGTTTCCTGATTCTGATGATGTTTCAGATATGATTACACGCATTAGATACCCTCTACAACGCCTCTCAAGTGTAAATCATCTTGCACTCAACTGCTCGGTGTACTGCTTCAACAACATATACACCATTCGATGACAAGTGCCGATCAATCTCGCCAATAATTTCTAGGGTGCCTTGTTCCTCGCCAGCTAGAGCGTAGACATTCTGTCAGCTGTCGACACACTCAGGTACCCCATTGACAACACCATGCGTTGTCTTGTACTCCGGATCTTAAATCCAGTCGTGAAATTTCAATAACATTGTGTCACATTTGGATCATTTACCGAATTTCACCTCCAAACCAGATCACCAACGCAGAAAAACGCACTCGCCATCGTGAGGTGTGATCTCTACTTCCAGGCGAGACATGAATGACGATTTGCCACGGGATGCTTGGCAAGTCCCGCTGGGATTACGGACTTAAGACTTGAAGGCTGAGATTCAGGAACGTCGGGACATCTTTGCAGGGAGAGAAAGTTTGGCTATCATTGCAAGCCACGACAAACAATTGTCACAGACGTCATGTTGGCGTTCGAACATCTAGTCAGAAAAAGCTTCCTTCTCATCGTCCCAGCCAAATATCTCCGGAGCAATTCCGAGCTGACGGAGCATGGTACCCAGAGTGTAGCAACCAAGGTCGTCCTCATCAGTCTCTTCAGACGGTCGTTCCGCATCACAGGGGGCCACATTCGGATCGAGGTTGCAGGATTCTTCACCCGCATTTCCGGGTTTGTTATCCCAGCCCCAGTGCATGTTCCCGTTATCGGCGCCCTCCCAGCCGTATGACCTGCGAACAGACGTTACCTTTCTCTCGACGTCGCCAGCATCCTTGGTGGCGTCCCACACGTTGTAGGCAGCTTCTCTGCCTGCTTCTATCCATTTTCCTGCAAGCCTGGTAAGGACCTCTTCCTCCTGGTCCTCCTTGACTTTGATGGCACGCTTAAGCAGCTGCAGCTTGCGTTCGAGAGCTTGAACTGCCGGAGTGAGGCGTATAGTGCGTGCGTCCGCCGGGAGAACTTTATTGATAAGCGGCGACTTGAACTGGGCAACGGATTTCGGTGTATTCGAGCCCTTGTGCCGTAAAGGTGAGAGATGCACGGCAGATCCCTTTGTGTCGGCCTTGTTGCGGCTCGTTTTGGGCATAATATTGACGGTTGATTGAGCTTTGTTCGTGGTCTGGACTGGTTCGTCCATGACAACCGGGAGCTTTAACGGGGGACGAAACGGAGCGGCTAACTTTTTGAATTGGCGGTTCTGAGAAGCCAGCGTTGTCCTCTTCGGGTTGGGAGCGAGATGAGGGTCTTCTCTCTGTATAATTATCGAATACCTGTGTTTCTGCAGGGAAAAAAAAACTGACTGGACGTTTGATGGGCTGTGATCCACGCAATTCATCGGCCTACATGCAACACATCAGTAGACAAAGGATGTCAAATTCCCATGCGGTCGCACGTCATTCTGGTGAGTAATCCGCTTCCTGGAATGCTGGGAACCACCCTCAAAACACGCGGTACGGTTCATCTGCAAACGATGTTCATCAGTTTCCGACGACGTCGCAACGTCGATAGTGCCGCGGGTATGAAAGTCCTTGGGTGCTAGCCGAGATTCGTCCTGTGCGGCTGACGCCTAGGGAATGTTGCCCGATTCAGAAATAGTGCACACACGACACATACGAGGTAATTGCTCAGACCATTTTCGAAGGTTCAACACCACTGAGTGAAGACTGAGATGATGCGCAAGGCGAGGACGAGAATAGTTGTGGAGGGCTTGAGTTAGGGGGTAAGGAAGAGGGCAAGTCCCCGCAGAGATAATCAGAGTCTTCTCGGCTTTCCTCTTCGTTCGTTGGACCAGCGAGACTGCCACTGTGTACGTGATCCAGCTCTGTAGGTGGCATCTGAATGCTGTTTGGGCAGTTTATTGACTCAGCTTCTCCCTCTTCACGCGGAGCTGTTGCCGAGGAGGCTGTCTCTGCATGCGATAACGATGACGCTTGAGAGCAGACGAGTATACGAGCCTCCGACTCATCGATGTTTGCCAATGACAAGGATTCGCCAATTACGGGTTCTGAAAGAGACTACGCAGGGATAGGGATAAGTTCCCAAAAGACGCGGATTGCTTACAACTTCTTGAGAAGCTGTAGGAGAGATGGTCGGATTGGAATGACACTGAGAGTGCAGGTAGGTTTGATCGTGATCTATCTCGTCTTGGACCACCTCGGTGCCCGAGGGCCCTTGATCGGCCTGCATATATGCGCGAAAGTGATGAGGATAGTCGGTGAGCGAAACCCTGAAATTTTGGTTGCACCTTGACTGGATGGACAGCACTCTGTTCCTCATGGCCTTCAGTGTCTATCACGAGACTCGGATGGATCTGGATATATGCACATTAACATTCGAAAGAAAGACTACAAGTCTCGAAGGAACGCATGACCCACATTAGAGGTGGATGAATCAAGTTTATCTGAAACTGAATCGTCATTCAGTACCGTTTTATCAGGCTCACGTTCGTGATCCATGGCAGATCCCTCGGCCAGTAAGTTTTGGCTAGTATCGCTGCGCGTCGAATGAGTATCGGGATGGGCATCCATGGCACGAAAGAAGCTAAGACTAGAGTTGCCCCTACACAACTGTTGTACTGACGATTTGAAGGAAGCCAAGTCACGTGACCGTAAATGAGGTAGGTACATCACAAGCTTGCGAGCAAACGCAAGTCGACCATGGCGGACTAACCACCTACACTTACCTTCACCCAACTCGCTCAAGGTGAAACATTGGCTATGCGATTCAGCGCTTCAAATTGCACCATCCCGTCGGATCGCGCAGCATAACATCGTGCAGGGAAGCAGTATCGCCCGCGACTCGGAAGGAAGAGTGTGAACCGAGACGCAATTCGTGAAGAGCACCCATCACAGTGCGCAGAAGAGATTGCGTCAACCTTCATGCCTCAGAGAAGAGAGATGAACAAAGTGAATATCTATTCTGCGAACACATGTCATTTGCGGACAGCACGGACTCGAGGGTCACCTTTTTCGCTCCTCTTTCGAAGCTTCTCCTGCCGTTTACTCAGTGTACTCGTGTCACTGGCGGGTGCATCCGAAGAGTCCTTCGAAGATCGGCCAATCATGGGACCAATGAAGTTGCACCAGATCTTGAACAACGCGTATGACGGAATCTTGAGCACGCATCAACTTTTTTCCAGGAAAGGATCGGGAGTAAGGCATACCAGCAGGTAGAAGCACCAAAACCATTCACCGAATGCACCGCTTCCAACTTGGCACGCCCCTACAGGCCCACGAGTAAGCCAGAATAGTCATTGGATCCGACCTGAACGTACAAGTGACATATAGAATGTCGAAACACCATTCTGTAACGCCAGGTTGACTGAGGTCTTGTCCGGAGGAAATAATTGCTCCAGTGGTCGGGTCACGCCGCGACGTCCCAATGCCCTCCAAATAACGGGACAGAAACAGCGCAGGTAGATAAGTCATGACGTATATAGCCAGCGAACCCATTGATGGAGGTACAGAGCCCCGCCTAAACAACACACGGAGCAGGATCGATAGGATGGTAGGGAGGAACATCCCAAGACGGAGATTTCTGATAGTTTGTTCATTTTGCCCAGCTGGTGGTATTAATCCCCTGTCATTATGAGCGGTAAGTAGTAAATACCTATACGTTTTGCTGCACCGTGAGCCATCTGCTCGTGAAAAGCGACGGCTTGGACCAAAAGAAAAACGTGCACCTTGCCAGCGTGCGGCTACATCGTTTTGACTGGCCTGCTGACGTAAAGTAGTGCTCACAAGACTCGAGTCCCAGGAGCCCGTTGTTTATATACGATCACGGTTCGCTATGGATGCCGGGCAAAAGGACAAAGGCGTCGTCGAATTATGTCAAGAGACCCTGCAAGCCAACAAGGAACATCTGGATGCTCTAGGAGTGTACACCGAGAAACTCGAAGCGGAGCTGGAAGTAGTCGACAAACTACTTGTGTGTTGTCCCGGCCTCCCTAAATGTCTTTTTTGGCTAAAGTAGACCCCAGGATGCGGTCGACATCACCGACGAGTCGGATCTGGATGTGGGGTCTTTCGTCACTATACCTGGTTCCGTTAGAGCGACAGCACCAATTGGACCGAAGGAGCTATTGTCACCCGTACGTGTAGATCATTAGATTACTTCCGTAAGATGACCCCCTCCTCAGGAATCCCCATTCTACGAAGACGCTCTAAAGCGCAACCGTTACCTGGGCTTCACTCAAGTACATCCAAGTAAATTTTAGTTTCGGTCTACCAATTACATCTGACGTGTCGTTCAGTGAAGGCCAAGGAATTAGAAGCACTCGCGGAGGCTGTACAAGCCGAGGGTTATCGCAAGCATGCGCTGGATGTTCAAAAGAGGTGTGCTCACTATCATAGAGTTCACTCATCGCTCACCTCCCCGATGGCAGAGGCTTCCAAGCATTCCCAATGGCCGATGCACAAGCCATCCACACTCCCAGCATAGATTCCAAAGATATTGATTGGAATCGAGTTGCCGACAAGGTAACATTATCTCCTTATCTTACTGTGGACTACTCAGTACTCATAGGTATCAGCTGCCTCTATGACCGCACGCACCGCAAGAGAATGCGAGATCCGGTGGTTCGGAGAACAACATCCTAAATTCAACCACGGTCCTTGGGATCAAGAGGAAGTGCTGAAAGTCAAATCTCTTGCCAGTGAGTTCACAGACAGCCACCCAGATTGGGTGACCATAGCTGAGAGGCTAGGCGTGAGTTGTAGCATCTCGGGAATTTCAGAAACCTGATGGACGTGGTTTAGACTGGGCGAACGCCGCTAGATTGCATGCGGCACGCGATTCCACGGAAGTCACACCAGTGGACAAAGGAAGCTGACGAGCGTCTTCTCAAAGCCATCCGTCTGTATGGACACGACAACTGGCATCTTGGTTCGTTTACCTCTCTTCTCTTTCCATTTCTCGCTGATTGCGGTTGATTACAGTTGCACGCTATGTTTCAGAAGATGCGACTCCTTCACAATGTAGTCACAGGTTTCAGAAGGTTCTAGACGAGTCTATCAAACACACACCCTGGTCTCCAGAAGAAGATACTCGTCTTTCCGCTGCTGTCGCCGCGTATGGTTCGTCGTGGGTGGATGTCGCTGCTACTCTGCCTGGTCGCCACAACGATCAATGCCGAGAACGCTGGACCGAAAAAATAAATCCGCATATAAACAGATCTCGATGGTCCAAAGAGGAAGATAAGTTCTTGCTTGATTATGTACGTGAACACGAGAACGCATCCTGGAAGGAAATTTCTGGACGTCTCCACAATGGGAGGACGGAAGCGATGGTAACGCAGCATTTCTCTTGTTATGTTGTGGATGTCAAAACATCACTCCCTAGTGTCGCAACCGATACGCAGTTCTGCAGAGGAGTGCGTCGAAAACACCTGCAGTCAGTCCAGAGGTCCAGGTTGATCCCGTAGCTGTGTCATCCGATTTTGCGTCCACGAGCTCAAGCATCCTTTACTTCGAATCCCCTTGCCCTCCTCTAGACTCCTGTCCAACGACGCCGGCTCCCCTTCAGACAGACCATCAACATCCAAACCAATTCGTATTCCTTGAGCCGGTAGTAAGCTCGAACCCCAAGTCACACAAATGTCACAGGCCGCGCTCGCAACCCACGACACGATCCAAACCAACGATGACAGGTGGCGCTCTGCGCTCGAACGCTACGACCATGCCGCCATCGAAAAAGAGAAAAACGCAGTCGCGTATGGCAAGTTCCCCGGTGGAGGCTCAACGGGAATCCACGAGCTGAAGGTTGCGCGTTGCACGGCCAGAACGAAATTCGGATTGATGCTGGAGTCTCACTCAACTATGCTACATCATATGCACCATAGCCGGACGCTGAGGGAATAATGAACACGACAGCTCAACAAGACGGAAAACAATGATATACCTATACAAAGTGACGAGGATCATCGTTGCGTCACCTTCCAGCGTTTCCGCGGGTATGTTGATGCCTCACAATTGACTATATGTCCAAGTAGTTCACCATCTTCTTGCCCTAAATTGTCCTCTGTAGCCGTCAACAGGTTTTTTAAAGATTCCTGGACCAGTCCCGCAGTCTTGAGTTTGCGTTCAAGAGAGGGAAGGGCTGCCTTCTTGGGTGGTGATGCCTGAAGAAACATTCAATCATGGGTAGGAAGTGACAGTCTGTCTTGATCACGGACCGGCGTCTTCAGATACGTATGTTTTGGTGGAAGAGGTGGTAAATAAGATGGAAGGGAACGCAACGTGGTTGGTATAACTGGTGGTGTACCCTCGTCATCGGAGGGAAGCAGTTCTGGCGAGTCCTCGCGCGGTGAGGGGAACTCCAACGAGGACTCTGCCAATGTACCTGGAAGCGAGTGTCAAAGATGACTGGATAATCCACGGTCAACGCTGACCAGCTGACTGAGAAACAAGCGCGATGTTACGCAGCTCTTTCCCTTTAAGCCCTCTATCGTTGCACGCGAGGAGTACGTCCATCGCTACAGGTACCACCCTGTTGGCTAGATTTGCATATTCGTGGGCTTGTTCGTACAGCGCCTGGACGACTAGTAATGGAGGAGCATTGGGAGGCGAGACGATCCGAAAGGGAACGCACATGCAACCACTTCTAGCTCCAATGTCTCGAGCGCCTGAGGCTCGATGGACTCGAACCCCCCTGTCTTCAATTGCGACACGATCAGTTTCCGAATCTCCTTGGACGCGATTTGCGATGATATCTCAGGTATGTCTGGGGCGGTGGTCGGTCCAAGAGACGGACTGGGAGGCTTGACTGGCGGGAGAGCATAGAGTGGATAACCAGGGGGTGGTTGTGGAAAGTGGGCGGGGAAATGGGAAAGGGCGGTTGGGGCTGCCATGGGTTGGCCCGGGGGAATTGGATAGGCTGGGTAGGGCGCCTGGTAAGTTCCATAAGGTGGATAGCCTGTGAAGACGGTCGCCATGGGTGAGTGTAAGATGTTGGCTCTGACAAGCGATGCCCGTGCGACTGAACCGGGATGCAGTGCGACAACGCTCGTTCGCGTCTTCCTCGTCGCTGAGAGGTATCAGATAAAACGAGACCATGGGCCAATTCTCGTTTACACCCCCATCGGAATCAGTACTCAAACCTGCAGCTCTCCCGCAAGATGCACCCGTTCTGAAGTCCGACTCGCTCCGTGGTCGTAGACCGGACATCGTGGGGCCCGATGTTCCAGAGGCACCCTATCCAATCCGACTCGAGGGGACAGTACAGCATGGCTTTGGGAGAGGGAGCAAGGACCTCGGGTGTCCGACCGGTATGTCCTCACCATCTGCCATCTCGTTCCTCACCGCGCACGTTTCGTAGCCAACCTGCCCGACGAATCCATCGCGCACATATCCAACATCGCCGAACCAGGGGTGTATTATGGATATGCCCGTGTGTACCCGGCGGACGACCCACCGTCCGAATTATCGGCCAAGGATCTCGTCGTGTTGCCCATGGTGATGAGCTTGGGGTGGAATCCGTTTTACAAGAATGAACGGATGACGGCGGTACGCAATATGTTCTCGCAAGCCATGCTACTCAACGGTGTCCGTCTAGGAGATCCATATCATGCACGCGTTCGATTCCGATTTTTATGGGTGCACGTTGAAGGCGCTCGTATTGGGATACATCCGTCCCGAATTTGACTACGTCTCCCGAGGCAAGTACCACGTTTACAACACGATGTCGACATGTTAATGTGAGACACAGAGGCGCTCATAGACGACATAGAAACTGATAAGAGAGTATCCCTTCATTCGTTGGCGAGGCCAGGCTATGCAGCATATGCCTCTGATCTATTTCTCAACGCCTGAGGCGTCGAGATGTTGTATTATCGCAGCTGTACACCACCCACGAGACCACCGAGGTCTTGTACGCAAATATAGAGTGCATCTCGCACACGTTCACTATTCAGATGCGAGCAAAGGCAGCCATCCGCTTGGCAGCGTGACCGACCGACGAACTCTATACGCGTCTCTTCTTCCTCGACCGTGTCCCACCGATCTTTATCCTCGTCCTATCCTCAACTTCGGTGACCAGTGGCCGTATCTTGTCCCCCTCGCTCGTCAAGAACACACCTTCGACCGCAAACCTGCCCTTTCCAAACCCTGCAAAATGCACCGCAAGCGCTATCCGGCCCTTGTCTCCGATGACTTCCTCTAGCCGCCGGAAGGCATGCACTGCACACTGATAGCCCGCCTCGTGCGACTTGCGGTTTGCGCCCTTGAACCCACAACTACCACCGCTCCACCAACCTTGCGGGACGAGTTTTCCATCAGGCCCACAGAGGTATACCTTGGTGTTATTCCTCGAGAAGATCCCATGGAAATGGTATTTTGGGAGCGTGGACGCGAGACTCTTGGACACCCGGGCGGACAGTTTGGATCGTGTGAGGGGGTTTGGAATGGCGTCATAAGAAATGGGTCCTGTCGGGGGAAACTCGAGGTGGGGTGGCGTCGCGCGAGTAGGGGCGGTATCTGGTAGTAGTGACAAGCCTCTGAAAGTCGCAGTTGGACGCGACGAGCTACAACGAGCAGTGGTAGCCCGCAGTGCAGCGGTCCATCGCAAGACCATTCTGTAGGCAGAGCGAGCTGTCGTGGGAACGCAGCCTGACCTCCAACCGGACATCACCGGAAAGCCTCTTCTACCCACTCCCCCTTCCCCGAAAACAACATGGCCGTATGTAGCGCTCTCGCATCACCAGCGGTTTGCCTGAATATGCCCGTTTAGTTTTCCAGTGCATTTTACAACACGTTCGCGAGACGGAACAGTACGTGGTTTGACCACATTTGCCATCCGGAGTAGTTCACGTTTCGTGAAGGTGTCTTGGTTACCAGCATCTTTGCGGGCGCGTTTGCGTTTGGCGTCGGTTTCGACGTCGCCATTCAGTCGTTCTGGGATAACTGGAACAGAGGGGTGAGTTGTGTAGCAGTACCTGTCGCACGCGCTGATGAAGTTGTGTCAGCGGCAATGGAAGGACATCCGGGCCAACTACGTCCAAAGCGACGACTCATGAGTCCATTATTGTAGATGTTTAGTGCAAGGTGTGATGTTCCGTCAATAGAACTACCATATCAGATCCCCCGTATGCTTCCATTGCCCGGCTTTTGCTTTATGCAGGAGGCACAGTGATTGCATCAACGATGAATGCTCGTCGCAACAATGCAACAGTGTAGGATTAAAAGGCATGGAGATACAAAAAAAAGTGAGATGACGGATGGAGGATACGATACAAGGTTGAACAGGCAGAGTGAGAGAGTCTAAACAAGGTGCGAATTGGAACAATGGCATAAGGAGGATAGAAAAGGCTGATGAACGCCGAGATGTAATCTTGCGGCACGATTATTGTAACAGAACATCCAAACCTAAGTGGATAGCATCCCTGGATCTTCACCAGGCTCCAGTGCACAGAAAATATCATCAAAAATTTCCTTGCCATCCGTAACAAGGGGAGAGAGTTGCAAAGTATCAATTGAAGGATCGTCCCGAGAAACTTTGATGCGCCGCATTCGCTCGTCATTCCAAATCTTCTCCAAAGTCTCGGTCAGATTTTTCAGGCCGAACAAGAAGCCGCGATCCGGTTCCTTGGGGTAGTGGGGTGGAAATCGAGCATAAATGATACCGCTATCGGCGTCGACTTCGGCTAGGTACCCTTTGGAGCTTGACACCTGCTCAACTACTTCCCGGTTCGGAGGAGGTGGATACGAAGCCCAGTCCCGTCCCGTGGTAGTGTGTGCAAAGTCGACAATGCGAACGTTGACTTCTCCGCGTTTTCGCCTGCCTCCGGACCGTCTACCTACAGGCCCCAAGAGCAGATCTTCACTGTGTGTCCGTCGCAGAGATGAACGGGCTGCGACCTGACTCCAGGATCGGGTTTGCGACCGTTCCAACGATTCCCCATGCTTACTCCGCGGCGAAGGGTGTTCCAGGGTTGACGCTCGAAAAGCTTCCTGGGCATCGCGATCTCCATCGTATATCAAGAGGAGACTGCAGCCATAGAACCTGAAGCCTTTCAGCCGACTAATGATGCGTGCAAGCGCATACAACTTTTGAAGCAAGATTGGAATGTGCCACACGAGGAGACGCTCGCCATCATATAGAAAGGAGGCGAGCAACGATGGGAAATCTTCCGCGCGGATGTCACGACCCATATATTTATCCTGTGTCATGTAAGTTTGTGTGGCGTGGTTCCAGACCTGTGAGTGGGTAGTCAGCATCCCGCGGAGGGCTGTGGCCTGATCAAAGCGTACCTGCATACCACAAACACGGACGCCAAGAGGTCGGCTTGTCGTGCGATCGCATTTCTTGCGCTGACTTTTCTTCTTTCCTGGCGTCGCATCCATCCCATATTGCCTCGTTCCCATCTTCAAATCCAACACACAGGACCGCTTTAGACGCCCCGTCAAATCCTCCATGAGGATGAAGTGATGCTGGCGCGGCGCGGAATTGCCACTCCCTGGCGAAATGGACTGGTTCGGGGCTGCTGCAGAAGACAGATAGACAGCAGGCGAGTCTACAGGCCGTGAGTGGGATCGTCGCCGGGTAAGCAAATGTCGGATCCTATCCTCGCTGTCCAGTGCTAAATTCGATCGTTCCTGGCTTACAATGTCATCCAGTTTATCATAGTCTAAGTCAAAAGGGCTGTTTTGTCCATCGTGACCCATCTCACCGTCGCTTCGCGTTCTTCGGAGAGCCGAGGTGTAACCGTTATTTCCCTGCTCTGTAAGCCGTTCCATTGGGCCGACATACTCTTTGCTGGAGCGTGGTCGTGGCGATGCGGGCGGTGCGTGTCCTTGTTGAGGAGATGTCACCATTTCGTCCTCCAGGTGGGAACCATCCAGCCACTGCGGTTTACAACGACGATGGAAGCGACGCAAGATAGTGTTGAAGATATGGTCCTTTAACTTGGTATTCACGGTCGTTGAACCGGTGCCTCCGAACCAGCTAGGTGGAGATTGCTGAGAGCCGATGGGTAATTCGGAGTGGAACGGGCGGAGTTCAGGTCGGCTGGCTTGAGAGTCCTTCGATGCAACCACCCCCCACGCCGTCTTGGGGCCCAAAAAAGCATCCCGTCCTGTGGCTTCTGGACAGTATGGATCATCACCATCAAACGGAATCGTTGGTAGGCGGGCGAGTGGGCGTCGCTTGGAACCTGACTGACTTAACTTCACGGTGTCCTGATTCTGTATCAAAGCCGGACTCGATGCGGTCGCATCAGAAAGCTGCGTCGAGTGCAATCGCCGGCGAGAACCCAAGTCAGGCCTTGGCGACCCGGTATGAGAAGATGTACGATCGTGAAGATAGCCTCGGTGTAGCAACCATTTTGGGATGATATGACGGTTACGATCCAACGCGACCTCTGGCAGTTCTGCTTCTTCTATTGTCGTCTCTAATTCAACACCCTCCCGGGACAAGTGACTACGACTGGCATGCTCCACAGTCGCACTGCCGAATGGGCAGTCAGGCTCGCTGATGGCCCCCTGCACCACCGAGCCAGCAAAGTGCGACACAGAGGCAGGGAACGAAGGAGATGATTCCGCGGTGGGAGGCGTCGGGGAGCCTTTGAGGACGCGTCGGTACGTGACCAACATGACACCCAGATATCGCGGGATGAAACCGAGAAGTGGTGGGGTTTCCCGTTCAACCGCCTCATAGAATTGATTCTCTCGCGAAACGAGAGGCTGGGTGAGTTGATTTGAGAGATGCTATCACACGCACATGTGCATCACACTGACCTTGCATACAGCCCTTTTAGTGAATTTGTAGATAGCGCTGTGTCCGCCAACCTGGTTGCGGAAAGGGCGCAAGGGGATGTGGGGAAGGCTTTCCTCTGAACCTCCATATATCATATCCAAAGAATCTGCATTCCAAGGGTCGGGGCCATGGAAACCGGTGTCAACTTCGGACGTATAGGCGAGGGATGCTCGGATCTTCTCCCCTTCATCGAACGGACCCAGTGATGCATCTACAACCTGGGAAAGTGAAAGTGGGTGTTCTGAAGTTCCGGATGTGGTGGAGATGTCTGACATCATTGATGAAGTTTCCCAAGCAGAGTCGTCATCAGTGGACCATGGCGAAACTGAACGACTGGGTGAAAGAGGTACGGCGTGATGGGGGGTGATTGTAGGTGGTGAAATATAAGTGGGAGTGGGTGACCGAGAGCGGGGTCGACTGAAATCAGAAAGGTGTGGACTGTTCACGTGAGGCTCATCCGTTACGTTGACATCTATGGAGGGATTGTATAGGGCCAAGGGAGGTATCCGATCGGTGGGTGAGCGGGATGGCGACGGGGAAGGAGGATAAGCTCGGGAGCAGGGTCGGATACAGGGGGATTGGGGGACCGTGATAAGCGAGGGCTCGGGTGAGTTGGGTTGCGGATCGAGGGTGGATAAATCGGATGCGCGCTGCCTGCGTCTTCCGCGAATGATCGGGTCCGGACGAGACGCGTCCTTGCGCCAATGAGACGAATCGACAAAGGACGGGTCGTATGTGAAGGAGGATGCAGGGAGAAGGTCGGGGTCCCACTTGGTGTGGGAGTCGATACCTTCACGGGTTCGGACATTCTCCAAAGCGGTCGAGCTGCGTTCTCTTCGAAGGGCAGCGGTTTCCGGATCCGGCCAATCTGCTCGCTTCACAAATTCATATTTCGCTTCTGCAACGCCGCTGCCTGGGTGTGGGGTGGTAAGGCGGCGGTTTGCGAGTGTCGCTGCAGGTTTTGGAGTGTATGTGGACCGTTCTTCTGATTCTCTAAAGAGTTGGAGGGACTCGGCGACCTTGCGACGGATACCAGGGGTTGGGAGTGGCGAGGAAGGACCATGGTCGGACGTCGCGCTGCGAGGGGTGTGATGGCGCGCGGCGGGCTCATGGCGGGGGGTGTCGGGTGTGCAGAGGGGGGATGGTGGTCGGGGTGATGGAGGGGCGGTGATGTCGGTGGATGGGGGCGGGGAGGGGGGGAAGTGGAAGGGGCGACGTCCGGGTTGTACCATGGCAAAGTCGTCGTCGCTGGTGGCCATAAAATTCAGGCGGAATATGACGCTA